>JAYEVJ010000212.1:0-188823 GCA_036346265.1 Melocanna baccifera | reverse complement strand
GCGAGAAAGTCGCGGATTGGGACTTGATTGCGTGCGCGAAGCATATGTCGATGAAAAAGGGCGAGTTGGTGCCCACTTGCCGATCGCGTCCGTGGCCTCTTTATTGTGCAACATCTCCGCCCGGAGGAACGAGGCGGCACGGTGATTGGATGGGCGAGGAAGTAATGTGAGTTTTCTGAGGCCATGACAGGCATAAGCCAACTTCTCAAGCTCAGTGTCTTTTGCATCTTAGCACCTTGGAGGCTTGAGATGAAATAGGCGGGCGTTGATGAACACCCTCCTCAAGAAACGGCAGCCGGCGGCGGCAACGCTGCGGAGCGGCGAGGTAAATAAAGCGAAGCCTCTGCGGTGCGGGCGACGGCGTGGGTAGACTTGCAAGGTGCTTCTTGAGGGTCGTCGGCGAAGCTGGTGATGTCGGCGTCCCAGCGAAACCCATCGCAAGCGCGCGGGTTTTGAAGAAGAGCGGCGCGCTCGCTGCCACTGGACAAAAGTGGCTCAGTGCGACCATGCGGCGGCGAGTCTTTGGACTTCCCGTGTCGTTTTGGCGGCTCCATGGCAGGATTGCGTCAACTTTGTCGGGATTGGCTTGGATACTGCGCGCCAGACACGGGAAGCCCAAAGCTTGCCGCGCTGCCGAACACGTGCTTGTCGGGTTGAGCTTGATGCCGCCTTCCGAGATTGTCGAAGGTCTCTTGGAGATCGTGGCGTGGCGGCCAATTGTGGTTTTGGCGACCACATCGTCAGCGTCGCCTCGACATTCCTCCTAGCTGGGAGGTCGAGCCAACGCAATGAGGCGGGTGAAAGTTGCGCCGACATTCTTTAGGCGAAGGGCATTCGACAAGCGGTATATTCCTATCGGGTGATAAAGTTGGTTTTGTCTTCGTCATCCTTGGCCATGTAGATTTGATGATAACCAGATGGCGTCCAAAAGCTCATGAGTTCGCGAGCGCGGCGTGGCGTCGACTAGTTGGTGGAACACGTGGGAGGTAGTCATCCTTCCGACACGCCTTGTTGAGGGGTGAAATCGATGCACATCGCGCGGTGCAGTTGGCTTTCTTTACTAGCCGGATTGGCGAGCCAATCCGGTGTTGAACTCGCGGATGGCGCCACCCGTAGGAGTTTCACCACTTCCACCTTGGCGCTGCTGCGGTCCACGGACATCGTCAAAGCCTTTGCTGGCCGGCTTGGCGTCTGACGGACCGCTAGGTTGTGCTCGATAAGGAGCGGTCCACACCCTTGATGTCCTCCGGGGACCATGCGAAGGCGTCTGCGTTGTTCGGAGAACTTGAAGGAGCTCTTGCTCCATCTCGGGGAAGCGTCGCCTATGGAGCGACTCGGCCGTCGGCACGGAGGACCGCTTGACTTCGCCCTCCGATCGAGGCTTAGGAGTCCACCCGGGCGAATGGTGTGTCGCCTTAGGCTTTCTGCGGGCGTGCACCTATGGCGGGACTTGTGAACTCCGTCGTCGGGCAAGGTCACGGTCGTCAAAGATAGTGATGGCGCCTCGCGGGCCAGGGAGCTTGGGCACGAGAAGCCATGATGTGGGACCCCGAAGGAGATGAGGCGGGCGGCCCGAATGGCGTTATATGGGCTTGGGTGTCGCGACGTCGAAGACGGCGCCCTCGGTCTGATATTATCATCGTGATGGAAGGAGACTTGGAGGTATACTTGGCCTAATGTATTTAGGGATTGGCGCCAAGGCCACATAATGGGGTCCTCAATGGTTGCAATCGGCGGTGAGGATTCCCATGCGGCCAGGGAGCCTCGCGAAAAGCACATTCGCGAACTACCTCCGTCGATGAGGGCGCGCCAGGGCGTCGCATCCTGCAATATCGACTCGGATGAGCAGGGGGTCGTGGTGGGGGAACTCCACGCCCCGGGCATCGGCGGGCGCGAAGGTGACTTCACCCTGAGCTACTCCCGGCTGTGGCTGCCACGAGGTTCCGGCAGCGAACCTCTGGCGATGACATTGATGACTGAACCTCTGGGCGCTTGCTCACGGTGCTCTTGATGGGTCCCCGGCGCGACGGCCGTCGGGGTGTGCAAGCTCGAAGCCTCTTGCATGGTTCGCACGGTGTCGCGGAGATCTGCTAGCTCCAGCTGGAGCGCATGGAGGGCGGCCGGCAGGGATCTTTGTACTGCGGGCGTAGTCAAAACGGACGACGCACCTGATCGCGTTGTCTTGACAGCCGCGACCACCGCCTGCGCCGCCGAATTGTCCACCCCATCGGTGCGGTGGATTCCCGCGTTGCCGGCCCGGGTCGCAGTATTAGCAGGACCGTTTGACGCTTCCGCGTCTCGTGGTGTGTCTACCGGTTCCTGCGCCGGGCCGTGCTTTATGGTAAGTGCGAAGTCGAGCCGGTGGCTGCGTCGGCGAAGGCGAGGTTGGAGTCGACGGCGTCGGCGAGGGCGGGGTTGGAGTCAACGGCTGCATCGGCGAGGGCGGGGTTGGAGTCGACAGCTGCGTCTGCGGGCGGGTTGGTCGGCAGGCTCGCGTCGGCGAAGGCGAGGTTGGAGTTGACGGCTGCGTCGGCGGCGGGTTGGTCGGCAGCGTCGGCGGCGAGTTGGATCGGCAGCGTCGGCGAAGCGAGGTTGAGTCAGCGTTGCGCGTTGGCGGCGGGGTTGGAGTCGACAGCGTTGGCGAAGGCGGGGTTGGAGTCGACGGCGTCAGCGACATTCACTCTATAGCCGTCGATGCCGACGCCGCAGTGCCGATGCTGACACGAGGTGCCGCCTCCGCGACCCCTTTCCTCCTCTTCGCTGCCGACGATGTTGGTGTCATCCTTCTTGAGGTCTTCTTGCTTCCGTCGTCCCCACGGACGGCGCCAACTGTTGTGGCTACATACCAAACAGAGAGAGAGGGTATGGTAGTGGAGAGTTAGGTGAACAAATGACCTCTTGGTCTCTGCCAAGAGCTGGCATGGTGTATATATATCTGTGCCCTCGTAAAGGAGCGTGTTTACAATCGTAGCCTTACATCGAAGCCTCTGACCGAGGGCAACTACGTCCTTTGACAGGCTAGCTGGGTTTAGGTGGGAGCCACCCCTACGACAGTATGTATTTTGCTTTTGTCTTCCTCTGTGTACGAATTCTGTATTGCATTTCAATATCACTTACCTTTTTTACTTACTAATTATTGCTAACTCAATCATACTCACAAAATTCTTCAGAAAATCTATCGCACTACAAAAAATATACAACGATCGCACAATGTTATTGTGAGTCTAACAGATTTTATACCATTTACAATCTATGAAAATCACAAACGAATCAACCGACATTGTTTACCCTTTTATTTAAAAAAAGATGCAACTTACAAATAAGATTTGCTAAATATATTACCTACAATAATTATCATTTACCCCTCATCCCCAATAATTATTTCTATCAGGTTAATAAAATAATTATATTTTTTAAAAATTTCCCGACGATTGGTCGACTAGAGGCCAGTCGCCCAACCGTTGAGCGACTTGCCACGTGTCGCCCAACAGTTGGGCAACTAGTCCAAGTCGCCTAACCGTTGGGTGACATATGGTCAAAACTACAAAAAAAGAATTAAAAAGCGAGTATAATACTGTGATTCAACATTAAAAATTAATTATTTAAAAAAATTGGATAAGATAGGAGTTCGTCATAATTTACTTATACCATTAGAGTATGTATAATGATGTGATGATATCATTAGAGTATGTATAATGATATGATGTTAACTGTTTGTAAATGTTGTTACGTAAGCATGAGATGATGTGATGAAGAGAGAGAAAGAGCTTAGAGAATTAGACCGTCTCTCATGCAACAGTCAACTATAACACGAGAAACAAGACATATTGTGTTATAGAGAAACTGTCTATAAATATATGTAAAAAGACAACCCCTTGTAATAGATGTCTTTAGTACTGTATATAAATGACATGGATGATATTACAAACAACAGTTATCTACAGTATTATACATACCCTTATATCATTGTAATCAATAGGGATGGGGAATGGATCTCTTTTATTTTTTTTTCCTTTTTGACATGTGTAAAATTACCTAGGTGCTCCTTCCGTTGATTTTTATATGGCCTATTTGGTTTACTTTCTTTTTATAATCTATAAGGCGTGCATACCTCTTTAATATTATTTTCTTTCTTTTGCTCTTATTATTTTCTTCTCATTCTCAAGTACTTATGCACGACTATCTAAATAAACTAGTCTCTCTTATCTTTCCAAAGCCCTTAATTAATGGAAGGGTACTTTGGTCACTCTCTTTTATGACTTTCTCAATCTTAGAACTTCCTTACGCCCGCTTCGATTCATTTGTAGCGTTGGTGGTAACTTCTCAAATCTTGTAGCATTTTGTCTTTTTCCTTTTTTTTTGGTTTTTTTGTGTTTTGTTTTTTCCCGTATTTCTTTGTATTGTATATGATAGGTTAACATGCCGTTTTTATTTTTATATTTTTTTAAATTTAATTATGTCCAATAAGCCAACTTAGTTACAGTAAAAAATCAGCCAGCTAAAGTAAAATTTCATCCAAAAACTATAAACCATCGCTATTTTGAACGCCCCCTTAGTCTATGTGTCTGACCATAACCCGCCCTATAAAAATCAAAAGAGAGAGTGTATATGTGTCTATGTGTTCATTTTGGCTTAAAGCCAGTTTCTGTTTCTGACTTCTGCTTTTTTTTATTATTTGGTAATTTCGTCTTTTTCTGGTTTTTTAGATTTTTTGGGCTTTTTTGCCTTTTTTTTCTTGTATTCCTTTGTATTATCTGTGATGGGCTAACATATTTTTTCTATTTTTATTTTTTTAAAATTTAATTATGCAAAATAATTTAACTTAGCTGCCGTAAAAAAATAAATCAACTACAGTAAAAAATTATAAACCATGTTATTCCGAACGCCCCGTAAACTAACATATCTTATTGCGGTGAAGAACAAACTGCAAGCCGTCGGTCAAATGGTCCCATCGGGCATCAGGAAATATCCGCCTAAAATGAAGTAAAGTTGCAAATACGTGAAAATTGGGTACAGAAATTTCCAAAATTTATCCAAAAAAACCATAGCTAGGGGATGTTATATTATATGTCCATACAAAATTTCAAGGTCAAATTTAATTGCATTTTTGACGTAAAAAGACAAATAGTGAACACTAATTTCACACTATTCATTGAGTACTTGTTTTTTCATATCTCGCAAACGAGATTAAATTTGGAATTAAAATTATGCAAAGATATAAAAAAAATCCTTTCGTATATCTGATAACATTTTGAGAACTTTCTGAAACTTCTACGTCTGATTTTCATGGAAGTTGCAACTTAATTTTATTGTATTATGATATATATGCCCCCTTGCAAGCGTCTTATTTATCACGCATTGCTGTTGATTTTTTGATCCGACGGTCTGCAGATCCCTGCGACCATCAGCCTTCATGCAGCTTGTTCTACATGGGAAAAGAAAATCCTGGCTAGCCATGTCCTTGTGTAACATTCATCCATGAATTCTGCACAATTAGTGCTTGCTTTGTCGTCCGTTAATTGGAACCAGCTAGATAGCTGGGGTTAATTCCTTGGCGCCTAACACAGTGGAAGGCACGTCACGTATAATCAGCTGTCGCACTCTTTTATCTTTTCAAGATAAAAGAGGGTGGAAGATGCTTCTTGTCGGATGCGTGCAGATGTGCAGATCATGTCTACCTTTTGTTGAGAGAGCTGTAGAGATTATGTTTACCTGTGCAGTTCTAAAGGGATCGTATCTATCAGAGAGAGAGAGAGAGACCATATCAAAACTACTCTTCAAAAAGTTGATCGATCAACCTGGTGGCAAGAATGGTAGATTTCATACTTATTTTCCGTTTGGAACATAGAGTTATCTTGCAATCATGTTAGAACGACTAAACTATTTTATGTAAAATTCCTATAAAATCTATACATTTCAAACGAGCCTCAATGTACACCCGTGCACATGAATGGCCGACGATGTGACGATGAAGAGGGTGTCGACGTGAATGGGCGCTAGTTTTGCTAGCATTATGTGTATGCGGCGATGGCATGCAAGCGTCTCACTTTCCTGGGCCTCAAAGTGGGCTCTGGGAAGCCATTACGAAGTGAAGCAAGAAATAAGAACAGCCATAGTGCCAGCATATGAACTTTGCACACTTGGCCTAAACTTGTATTCCCTCCAGTCACTAATACATTTGATCACTAATTTTATTATAATATATTTACAAAATCCAATAAAATTATAATATTATAAAAATACTTTTCAAGATAAATCTATACACATGATTTTCATGTATCCAATTTAAATATTTAAAAAGATATTGATAGTTAAAGTTTTGAAAGTTTAACTGCACCCAGACCTGGTCAAATGGGCTAACCGGCACGAGCTCGTGTAGGCACAACCTGGTATGGCACGGCCCAGTTGGCCCAACTACCTAAATAGGTCGTGCTGTGTTGCCCTATGGACTGAGCCTCGGACCCAGCACGCCCGAGGAGGTTACGAGCCGTGCCATGCCAACCTAGGCACATTAAGCCTGATAGGTCATGATTGGCACATCTAACCCATGTCCCCTCCCTCCTCCACCTCCCCCTCATAGCGGTGTGGCCTCTCACCCCTGACCTCGATGCTGCCCAATCCTCCCCCGACAACGGCTACCCTTTCCACCCCGTCGGCTTCATCTCCGCCTTCTTAGCCCTCTCCCTTGAGCGCCACCTGTCCTCACCCACTCCGCCTCCCTCCACTCCCGTCACCCTCAACCTCACGCCGCCGCCGCCCAACCCTCCCCTCCCCAATGACGATGACAACCCAGTCCCTCCTTGTCAGTCATCTCCGCCTTGTCAGCAACAAAGAGGGTGTGGTAGAGGTGGCGTGAGGTGATGGAGAGCGTAAGGAGGTCGTGGGGGTGGAATTGGATAGAGATTAAGCTCGCTCCCCGCTGATGGCAAGATCCGACAGAACAAGCCCTACACGCTCCAAATCCACTTAGCGGTGGTGTGGCTGGAGGGGCAAGGAGTAGGGGGAGCTGAGGTGGAGGAGTGGAAGCAAGCGGAGCGAGAAAAAGGGAAGAAGACAAAGAGATGAGCTTGAGCGGTAGCGATGGTGACCACGCGAGTTGCAATAGGCGTGCCAAGAGGAGGCTGAGGAGGGGAGAAGGCGTGGGAGGCGGGTAGAGGAGAAGAAGAAAGAGGGCCTAATGAGCCGTGCACGGTTGGGCACGATATTGTTCGTGTTGGGCCATACCAGTCCATCGTGCCAAGGTGTCGGTCCAAACACGACATAGCTGGTCGGGCGAGGCCGACATGATCCATTTATCTATAGGGCGTGTTGTGCCTAGACCCGACCAACAATATCGTGCTTGGGCGGCATGGTTAGCCGACCCATTTGAACAGACTCTACATCTATGTTCAAAATGATGTGTATTTTACGGGAGCAAATCTTTTTTTTCTTTCTTTCTACAAACATGAAACCACTTGTATCCATGTGTTATGTGTAGAACTAGGCTACGAGTCTGGAATTTGTATGAGCGAATGAACCTCGAAGCATGGGACGGTCAAACATGCTGTAGTAATGTCGATAAAAGCTTTATCAAGCAATGGGATAAGTGGAAAACTTAAGTTTTACATAAGAAGAATAAAAAGGAAGAACATAAAACTTGCCTTTGCTACAAAATAGGCTATCTTGGGCGGGTACATCACGAGGCGGTTCATGCGGAACCGTGCGTATTAAACTATCATAGATGGTTCATACTACCAATCGGCAGTGATATTTTCACAGAGGGTTGTAAACACAAACTGTTTGTGATCATTTAGACAACACGGATGGTTCATGTTAATAACCGTCTATGAACTTTCCTGACGGTTATTAACACGAACCGTCTGTGATAATCGAGATATCACAAGCGGTTCGTATAACAAACCATCTCGAAATTCATTATCATAGGCGGTTAATATTAATAACTATCGTGATAAGTCATAGACGATTTTTAATACGAACCGTCGGTGATATTTTATTTCACGAGACCATTTTTGGTTGGAAATGCGTGATAATCTGCACTATTAATTATTGAGTGTACTTACTCGATGTCGACCTGATCTGTCTTCATTGCATTTGCATCGGTGGAGCAAGAGGCGCCGCTTTAGGGAGTTCGGGGTGAAAACATATCGTAGTCTTCTTAGTGATCGATCGGATGTTAGTACTCAATTACTTTTAATAACTTATATGCATGCATGTTTTTGTAATGGAATACCAGCGATGATAGCTAGGTTTTGTTTAATTTAGATCTAGCTAGCTCGCTAGGTTTAGAAAGATAATGTTAGTTTGATCAATTTGAATGGATAATGTTAGGTTTTGACACCTATTTATTACTTGTGTAGTGTAGATGGAACGAACCTGGATGTACATTGAGAACCGTGTGAGTGAAGAGTATATTAATGGTGTGTCTGCTTTTAGAAGAGTCGCCGAAATGGATATATTGAAGAAGGGGTGAAATATATGTCTTGTCCATGCATTGATTGTGATAATCTCAAGATGTTTAGCAACTCAGTATGATTGAAACTCACTTGATTGAAGGGGTTTCAGAAAAAGGTACAAATGTTGGAGCAGTCACGGTGAAGAAAACAGTACACAAGAAAGTAGTTATGACATAGTCAAGGGAGACAATGATATGCTAGTTGTGGACTGTGCTTTTGATCATGAGGATAGGTCGCAGGATGATAATCTGGATCAGATGTTACGTGCTACAGAAGGGACCTATAGTGATAGAGAGTTTGGTAAATTCGAGGGCTTGATGGAGGACTTAGAGAAATCTTTGTTCTCAGACTGCAAGTCGTAATACACGAGGTTGTCATCAGTTGTAGAACTGCTGAAATTGAAAATAAGCAATGGTTGGTCCGATAAGAGTTTCACGGCATTGTTAGGTCTCCTAGCGGACATGCTTCCAACGGGAAATGTGTTGCCGAGAATCACCTACCAAGCCAAGAAGATTGTTTATCCATTAGGAATGGAAGAAGAAAGAATACATACATATCCGAATGATTGTATCATATACCGTAAAGAGTATACTAGCTTACATGTTTGTCCGGTGTGTAAAGCATCCCGATACAAGCGTAAAAATGACTCTGATGATGGGAAGGGCATCGAGGTAAAGTGAGGACCTCCTGTTAAGGTGTTGTGGTATCTTCCTGTAATCCCCCGTTTGAAATGTTTATTTGCAAACTGTAATGATGCAAAATTGATGCGTTGGCACTGGGAGCAGCGTAAGAAAGACGGAATGATAAGACATGTTGCTGATTCTGCCCAGTGGAGGAACATCGATAGGATGTTTGTAGATTTTGGTATGGAACCGAGAAATATAAGGTTTGGGTTGAGTACAGATGGAATGAATTTTTTTTGACAACATGAGCAGCCGACATAGCACCTGGCCCGTGACTCTGTGCATGTACAACCTTTCTCCTTGGCTATGTATCAAGCGAAATTATATTTTGATGTCACTACTTATCCAAGAGCCGAAGCAACCTGGTAACGATATTGACGTGTTCCTAGCACCATTGGTGGAAGATTTTGCAATACTGTGGAACGAAGGGGTACATGTATGGGATACGGACAAACGAGAGAACTTTACTCTACGCGCCATGTTGTTCTGCACCATTAATGATTTTTCTGCCCTGGATAACCTGTCAGGGTTGAGTACAAAAGGAGCCATAGTATGTCTGCACTGCTTAGATTATATCGAGAGTGTGTGGTTGAACACCTCGCGTAAAACTGTGTATATGCGTCACCGTAGGTTACTTCCAAAGTATCACCCATACCGCAAGATAAAGAAACAATTTGATGAAAAAGAGGATGACTCGGTACCAAGACCTTTTAGCGGGAAAGAGGTGTATGATATGGGCAATGATATAAGCGTTGTTCTTGAAATGGGCGTAAATTGAGGAAGAACATATGAAAAAGAGGTCAATATTTTGGGACTTGCCTTATTGGGAGCACTTAGAAGTTCACAATTACATCGATGTCATGCGTGAGAAGAATGTATGTGACGGTTTGATTGGTCTCTTCTTGAACATTCTGAAAAACAAAGGATGGTGTTAGCATGAAGGCGTGACTTGATCGCTATGAACATCAGGACCGAGTTAGCACCGATAGAGACCGATAAAGGCCGAACATACCTTCCCCCAGCTTGCTACACTCTGTCTAAGTCCGAGAGAATTGAACTGTGCCAGTCCTTACATAGTATGAAAGTTTCATCCGATCACTCCACCAGTATAAAGAAACTTGTTTCCATAGAATATTTGAAATTAATTGGCATGAAGATTCACGACTATCATGTGCTAATGACACAAATGCTACCTGTTGCAATTAGAAGTATTTTGCCGACCAAGATTCGAGTGACAATCATAAGGCTATGCTATTTCTTTAACGCAATTACTCAGAAAGTCATTGATCCGATGGACTAGATGCTCTGCAAACTGAGGTGGTGACTACTCTATGTCATCTAGAGATGTATTTTCCTCTATCATTTTTTGGTATCATGGTCCATCTCATTATCCACCTTATTACAGTTCGTAGGAAGGAGTATGCGTGATATCTGATTCATTTGGTTGGTGTAGGTAACAACTCAAGTGCCTGGGAAGGAAATAAAGGATTGTGCGTAGGCTACGAAAGCAGAAAACAAAACTTTTCTACCACGCACACAAGGACATCATGCTAAGAAAGGATCATGGATCATTACCTCTAGGCGCTGCAGATCGTGAAGAAGAGTTGGAGAAACCGATCCAACCACGTGCGTCGAGGTAGTAGCGGAATTAGCCGATCGTCTCGAACAGATCATCTCCTCCACGCGATCAACCACACCACGAGCGGATCCAATCTGTAGGTTGTTGACGCCGATCAACACCACAACGAGCAGCGCCTCCACCGGTATCCACACGTCCGGGGTGGGCGCGATCGCGAGTGTACTAGCACTCGTGAACGGCTAGGGTTTGGCTCGGGAGGTGGCGGCTAGGGTTATGCTAGATGTTAACAGGGACGAATCCCTCAGCCCCTCGCCTCCATATATATAGACCTCCTCACGTGGGCCTTGCGGACCGAGGCCCAATAGGAATCTATTCGGATCTCTATCCGAATTGAGCCCACATTCGAATCATATTCGAATTAGTGTTCTAACCCGTTAAGCGTGCGACCCTGTAGGTTCACGTATACTTGGTCGTGACCCAGAAACACCTTTCCGGTCACCCTGTTAATAGCGGCCTCTAGTAAGACATATTAACCCCAAAGTATGCGTAAAGATCATATCGGTTGAACCTGTAATGTTCTCATGTACGAATTCCTTTGCCTCATGATATAGATTGAGCTCAAGGCGAGACCTGTGTCATCCTCTTAATAGCTCAATCACTCTCTCGATTCCGTGATGGATTATAAACTTATGATTGACTCCTCAATCACCTTGGCATGGCCATGCACTTTCATAATCCATTACATCGAGGCCGAAGATATCTCTCCATAAGGAGGGCAAATTCTATCTTCATCATTCACATCCCACTACATGTTTCATGGCAAACCCGAAGACTACTTTTATGACTACCCGATTCACGGAGTAGTGTTTAGTAGTCCCAAAATAAGCTATTACGCATGTTGGGAACCATGATGATCTCAAGTCTAAGGATTCTACATAAACACTACTTGAGACCAGCGATGACACATGAAATCTCTGCGATGTCTCATGGCAGTCTATCAACATATGTTCACTAACACATGTCCATATTATTGATTTGGTATCACCATACCATGATCCATGAGACATAATCATCAATCAATACATATCTGATCTTTGTCTTGAATCATATTTGTTCCTCATATGATATATGATCAGGGATCATTTAGAAATAGCAACATTTTAGCATTAAGAGTCTCATGAATAAGTCATATACTCATTAATCAATAATGATAATGTCTATTTCAAGGAACAAAGTAATGTATCATAAACATAGTATGTGATATATACAACATCTCCATGTTGCCTCTAGGGCATATCACTAACAGTCTCCCACTTGCACTAGAGGCAATCATGTAGGTATCTAATACCCATTGCCCTGGTGTGAGCCTCATGCTTTGGCTGGGGAAGCGGCTTTGTCAACGGATCTGCAATGTTCAAATCCGTTTATACTTTGCATATCTTCACATCACCTCTCTCCACTATCTCGCGGATGAGATGAAATCGTCATAAATTGTGCTTGGACTTCTGGTGCGATCTAGGCTCCTTGGCTTGTGTAATGGCCCCACTATTGTCACAGTAGAGATCCATTGGGCTGGAGGCACTAGCCATCATACCAAGCTCATAAACAAATTTCGTGATCCAAACGACCTCTTTGGCGGCTTGAGTACGCTATGTACTCAACTACATTGTAGAATCGAAGAGCCGTCTCTGCTTGGAACTCTTCCACTCACTTATGCGCCATTTAGGCGAACACAAATCAGTTGCGATCTAAAATCATCTTTATCGGTTTGGAAGCTAGCATCGGTGTAACCATTTACAACGAGCTCTTCCTCACCCCCATAGACGAGGAACACATCTTTAGTTCTCCTTAAGTACTTCAAGATGTTCTTTACGGCAATCTAGTGACTTTCACCTGGATCTGACTGGTATCTACTCGTAGCACTTAAAGCATACGAGACATCTGGACGTGTACAAAGTATGGCATACATAATGGACCCAATAGCCGAAGCATATGGAATCGCATTCATTTTATCCCGCTCATCAGGTGTACTAGGACACTGATTCTTGCTAAGATTTATACCATGTGACATAGGTAGAAAGCCTTTCTTGGAATTCTACATGTTGAACCTTTTCAACACCTTGTCAATGTACGTATCTTAGCTTAATCCAATTAGCCTTTTTGATCTATCTCTATAGATCTTGATGCCCAGAATATATGCCGCCTCTCCAAAGTCTTTAATAGAGAAACTATTTTTTAATGAAGACTTAACAGATTCGAACATAGGAATGTCATTTCCGATCAATAATATGCCATCCACATATAAGACCAGAAATACGAGTGCGCTCCCACTAGCCTTTTTGTAAACACAAGACTCTTCTTTGTTCTTGATGAAACCAAAACCTTTGATTACTTCATCAAAACGAATGTTCCAACTCCGAGATGCCTGCTTTAATCCATAAATGGATCTTTGGAGCTTGCATATCTTTCCAACTGATTACGGATCGACAAAACCCGTGGGCTGTGTCATGTACACATCCTCACTCAGATTTCCATTAAGCAAAGTTGTTTTGACATCCATTTACCATATTTCATAGTCGAAATATGCAGCAATCGCTAGAATGATCCGAATAGACTTTAGCATTGCGACGGGTAAAAAAGTTTCATCATAATCAACACCTTGAATTTGTTTGAAACCTTTGGCCACTAATCGCGCTTTATAGATGTGAACATTTCCATCTATGTCTATCTTTTTCTTGAAAACCCATTTGCACTCAATGGTTTTAACACCATTGGGTGGATCAACCAAGTTCCAAACTTGATTACTGTGCATGGATTCAATTTCGGATCTCATGGCTTCAAGCCATTTCTCAGAGTCTGGTCCCACCATCGCTTCTTTATAGGTCTTAGGCTCATCGTTGTCTAACAACAATATGTCCCGTTGTTGAGTAGTCAAGGACATATACCTCTCAGGTGCACGACGTGACCTCTTTGACCTACGTGGTGCGGTGTGTCCACAGCAGGTTCTTCAACGGTTTGTTCATCTGTTGTGGTTACAGAGGAGCTGAAACGTTTGGTGTTTCTCGAATTTCTTCAAGTTGCCTTTGTGCTCCCACTATCCCTTCTTGAGAGAAACTCTTTCTCTAAGAAGACACCATGCTTGGACGACAAACACTTTGCCTTCTTCTTGATTATAGAAGTAATATCCTTTTGTTTCCTTAGGATACAGATAAAGAAGCATTTATCAGTTTAGGAGTGAGCTTATCAGTTGTAAGCGTTTTACATAAACCTCACATCTCCAAATCTTAAGAAAAGATAAGCTAGGGCGTTGTCCTATCCACATCTCATATGGTGTCTTTTCTCACGATTTTGATGGAACCTTGTTTAGTGTGAGCTGGTACATTTCAGAGCGTACCCCAAAAAGATAATGGAAGATCACTTTGGCTCATCATAGGCGCACCATATCTAATAAGGTGCGATTTCTCCGTTCGAATATCCCATTCCATTGAGGTGTTCTGGCGAGTCAATTGTGGAACAATTCCACAATCCTTTAGATGATTGCCAAACTCATGGCTCAAATACTCGCCTCCACGATCGGATCGTAGAAACTTGATTGTCTTGCCTAAATGATTTTGCACTTCATTTTGGAATTCTTTGAACTTTTCAAAGGATTCGGACTTATGCTTCATCGGTAGATATACCCATATCTACTAAAGTTATCAGTAAAAGTTATGAAGTACTGAAAACCACCTCTGGCTGTTAAGCTCATTGGTCTACATACATCAGTATGTACGAGTGCCAATAAGTCACTTGCCCGTTCACCTTGACCGGTGAAAGGTGCCTTTGTCATCTTGCCAAGTAAACAAGATTCGCATGTCTCTAATGATTCAAAATCAAATGGGCGCAGAATACCATCTCTATGGAGTTTCTGCATGCGTTTCTCATTTATGTGACCTAAGCGATAGTGCTAAATAAATGTGGGATTCAAATCATTCGGATGTTACCTCTTTGCATTAATGTTATAGACCGGTGATCCTTCAAGAGTAAGAACATATAACCCATTCACCAATAGAGTATGACAATAGAACATATCTTTGAAATAAAGGGAACAACTATTGTCCACAGATTTAAAGTCATAACCTTCTACTTGTAAACATGAAGCAGAAATAATGTTCTTGGAAAGAGATGGAACACAATAACAATTATTCAATTCCAAAACTAATCCTGAAGGTAAAGATAATGGCATGGTGCCAACAGCTACTGTAGCAACTTTTGCTCCATTGCCAACACGAAGATCT
This sequence comes from Melocanna baccifera, assembly GCA_036346265.1. Taxonomy (NCBI): domain Eukaryota; kingdom Viridiplantae; phylum Streptophyta; class Magnoliopsida; order Poales; family Poaceae; genus Melocanna; species Melocanna baccifera. Next base: position 173,831 of record JAYEVJ010000212.1, on the reverse strand, counting down.
ACTTCGCTTCTCCTCAAACTTCTACTTCTTATTAGCCCCTGCAACGATTTGCAAATGTGAGCAACCGATCCGGTATCAAATACCCAAGAATTAGTGGATGAAGTAGCAAGATTCATCTCTATAACATTTATACCTAGAGTGGAAGTCGTACTTCCCTTCTTCTTCTCAAGATCCTCTAAGTACTTTGGGCAGTTCCTTTTCCAATGTCCTGATTGCTTACAGTAGAAACAATCTGCATCAGGATGAGCAGCGCCCTTCTTGTCTCGCTTGGCCTTAGAACTGCTCGCGAACGCATCGGGAGCTAACTTTCTTTTGACCGCGCTTTTCTTGACATAGGGCTTGCCCTTGCCTTTCTGCATCATCATCACATGATTGCTGCTTTTCTTAATGCTTTCCTCGGCAGCTTTTAGCATCCCATGCAACTCAGCCAGAGTCTTGTCCAGATTGTTAATGTGATAGTTCAGTATGAATGGCTCAAAGCTCGGGAAGCGGCGGAGAATCACATCGATAGCCAACTCTTGGCTAAGGGAAAACCAAGCTTTTCCGGACTCTCAATGTAGCCAATCATCTTAATCACATGAGGGCTGACGGGATTCCCTTCTGCAAGTCTGCACGCAAACAAGGACTTTGAAGTGTTGAACCTCTCGGCCCTTGCTTGGTTCTCAAACATACCACGCAACCCCACAATGATATTGTAGGCATCTGTGTTCTCATATTGCTTCTGAAGCTCAGAGGACATTTTGGCAAGCATGAGACAGCTCACATCAAGGTAATCATTTGTTTGCTTCTCATAAGTTCTCCGTGCAGCCACAGTAGCATTATCAGGCAAGTCTTCGGGGTAAGGAGACTCAAGGACATACTACTTGCGCTCTTGCTTGAGAATAATTCTCAAGTTGCGATACCAATCCAAAAAATTTGTTCCATTGAGTTTTTCTTTCTCAAGAACAAATCGCAAATTAAAAGTACTGGATGCGGCGTTAACTGACATAATCTACAACACAAGAATATGTAAAGTTTAGCACTATGTTTATATTCATCTTTTATTAAACTATTTAACAAAAGACTCCCACTATGAGTTTTGCAACAAAAACTCCCTCTAAGTTACATAGTGGATCAAGATCCTCATTTCACTAATTCCTAGTGAGCTTTGGCATCACGGCTAGAAAACTAGTGACATGGGTAAGCAACACCTTACTAATCACATCCCTATGTGACTACTTTGGGTGACATCAGTATGCCTCGGCCCAAACCTATGCCCCAAGGTCCAAAACTATTTTGATAATCTTGTTAAGTAAACCAAATGCTTCCGCATGTAGATGTCCGACATCTACCCCAAATAATGATGATAACCGACGGCACTCTACTTTGGTAGACCTACCATACGGTGATCATTATCTTTTGGTGCAACATATGGAAGGGTATTAACACCTAATTTTAATAGGGATTCTATCCTACCAAAGCAATATATCACATATATCATTGCATAAGAATAAGATAGATAACATCATAGATAAACACATTTAACTGTGAAATAGTATGGCCCAAAAATGGTGATATCCATCTCCATGTAGGTGTAGACGATCTCCATCCTCCACATCACCCCTTTAGGCCACCATGCTTGAAAGCTTGTAACCTCAAAACTAGGCTACTACCTATAATAGCTAGAAATTGAAGATTACAAAGATAGATTCAAGCATTAAGGTCGACATACAGGTCGTTAAATACAATATATACAGCTAACAATAGCTGAAATAATCATGACACGCAGGCCATGAACGAATGTTAAATGCAACACATACATCTCATACATTCCAATAAGCTATAGGGCCATACTATTCACACCATTCTCTGCAAAAACAAGTTAGACGTAGAATCGCATTCTACCTAACAATGTGAACCCAAGAAGCTATACAAGGGTGCTAATAACACAAATGCTACCTGTTGCAATTAGAAGTATTTTGCCGAACAAGATTCGAGTGACAATCATAAGGCTATGCTATTTCTTTAACGCAATTACTCAGAAAGTCATTGATCCGATGGACTAGATGCTCTGCAAACTGAGGTGGTGACTACTCTATGTCATCTAGAGATGTATTTTCCTCTATCATTTTTTGGTATCATGGTCCATCTCATTATCCACCTTATTACGAGTTCGTGGGAAGGGTATGCGTGATATTACGATTATTTGGTTGGTGTAGGTAATAACTCAAGTGCACAGGAAGAAATAAAGGATTGTGCGTGAGGCTACTGGCGAGAAAACAAAACTTTTCTACCACGCACACAAGGACATCATGCTAAGAAAGGATCATGGATCATTACCTCTAGACGCCTTGATGCAATGAAGAAGAGTTGGAGAAACCGATCCAACCACGTGCGTCGAGGTAGTAGCGGAATTAGCCGATCGTCTCGAATAGATCATCTCCTCCACGCGATCAACCACACCACGAGCGGATCCAATCTTTAGGTTGTTGGCGCCGATCAACACCACAACGAGCGGCGCCTCCACGGTATCCACACGTCCGGGGGTGGGCGCGATCGCGAGTGTACTAGCACTCGTGAGCGGCTAGGTTTGGCTCGGGAGGTGGCGGCTAGGGTTATGCTAGATGTTAACAGGGACGAATCCCTCAGCCCCTCGCCTCCATATATATAGACCTCCTCACGTGGGCCTTGCGGACCGAGGCCCAATAGGAATCTATTCGGATCTCTATCCGAATTGAGCCCACATTCGAATCATATTCGAATTAGTGTTCCAACCCGTTAAGCGTGCGACCCTGTAGGTTCACGTATACTTGGTCGTGACCCAGAAACACCTTTCCGGTCACCCTGTTAATAGCGGCCTCTAGTAAGACATATTAACCCCAAAGTATGCGTAAAGATCATATCGGTTGAACTGTAATGTTCTCATGTACAATTCCTTTGCCTCATGATATAGATTGAGCTCAAGGCGAGACCTGTGTCATCCTCTTAATAGCTCAATCACTCTCTCGATTCCGTGATGGATTATAAACTTATGATTGACTCGTCAATCACCTTGGCATGGCCATGCACTTTCATAATCCATTACATCGAGGGGCTCAGAGATATCTCTCCATAAAGAGGGGCAAATTCTATCTTCATCATTCACATCCCACTACATGTTTCATGGCAAACCGAAGACTACTTTTATGACTACCCAGATTCACGGAGTAGTGTTTAGTAGTCCCAAAATAAGCTATTACGCATGTTGGGAACCATGATGATCTCAAGTCTAAGGATTCTACATAAATACTACTTAAGACCAACTGATGACACATGAAATCTCTGCAGTGTCTCATGGCAGGTCTATCCAACATATGTTCACTAACACATGTCCATATTATTGATTTAGTATCACCATACCATGATCCATGAGACATAATCATCAATCAATACATATGCTGATCTTTGTCTTTGAATCATATTTGTTCCTCATATGATATATGATAAGGGATCATTTAGAAATAGCAACATTTTAGCATTAAGAGTCTCATGAATAAGTCATATACTCATTGATCAATAATGATAATGTCTATTTCAAGGAACAAAGTAATGTATCATAAACATAGTATGTGATATATACAACATCTCCATGTTGCCTCTAGGGCATATCACTAACAGGAAAGGCTTATTACAGACGGTTCTATTTTAGAACCATCTGTGATAGGTATATATCACATACGATTCTTAACTAAAAATCGTCTGTGGTATTAATTATTACAGACAGTTCTTATTTAAGAATAAATCATGATACATATATATATATATATATATATATATATATATATATATATATATATATATATATATATATATATATCACGACATTTCTTTACTAAGAACAAATGCAGTGATATAACTATCCTGACGGTTACTTTACGAAACCGTCGGTGATAGTTCCCTATAAATACCGCATGACTAGGTCACGAGTCGTACTCACGCACTCTCGGCGCCCCTACTAGGTTTTGCTCTCTCCGTCGCGTTCCTCGCGACGCGCACCGGTCCCTCCGTCGTGCCGCCGTTCCCTCAGCGCCGCCATCTGGTCCCTCCCGACGCATCTCCTCCCAACGCCGCTCCTTCCCGCCTCCGGTCCCTCCCGTGCACCGACTGCTGCTCCTCCTCAAGCCCGGCGCGCTCCTCCCCCGAATCTAGCTCTCTCCTCCCCCGCGAGCCCGGCGCCCTCCTCCCCCTACTCTGGTGCCCTCCTCCCCCGATATATATGTTATTCATGTTTCATATATTGGTATATATGCTACATTTGCTTCTTATTAATATATATGCTATATATGTTAAAGATTTGTTTCATGTTTCATATAGAATAATTAAGATATGTTATTCATGTTTCATGTTTCATATATTGATATATATGCTACATTTGCTTCTTATTGATATATATATGCTATATATGTTAAAGATTTGTTTCATGTAGTTATTTCATGTTTCATATAGAATAATTAAGATATGTTATTCATATTTCATATTTCATATATTGATATATATGCTACATTTGCTTCTTATTGATATATATGATATATATGTTAACGAATTGTTTTATGTAGTTGTTTCATGTTTCATATAGAATAATTAAGATATGTTATTCATGTTTCATATTTCATATATTGATATATATGCTACATTTACTTCTTAATCATGTACTTTCATATTGATATATTAATATATTTTGATATGTATGTATATATATATATATATATATATATATATATATATATATATTGATGTGTGTGTGTATATATATATGCTACATTGTCATCTTGATATGTATATATATGTATATATATATATACATATATTGATTTAGATAAGATGTATGAGGGTTTAGGGTTAAGTTCAAAGAGCAGTTATGTAGGATTAGAGAAACTCCTTTTGTGTCTTATGAGGGTTTGAGACTTGAGGTAGCTATCTATAGAGAGAATATGCTAAGGCACCTTTTCCTTGGGTTGAACCCAACTAATCTTTAGAACTTTTAATATATGCCACATAGACCTTCAAAGGGCATGAAGCAAGTGACACACTCCAGTGTATCCGTTTCAATGAACTGGATACATTTGTTTGTGTCATTTGCTTCATAGAACTTTGTTTAGGCCCACACTTCACTGCGTCCACACAGTAGTCCAAAAATTTTTAATATATGCCACATAGACTTTCAAAGGGCATGAAGCAAGTGACACACTCCAGTGTATCCGTTTCAATGAACTTGATAAACTGGTTTGTGTCATTTGCTTCATAGAACTTTGTTTAAGCCCACACCTCACTGCGTCCACATAATCATCCAAAAATTTTTAATATATGCCATATAGACCTTCAAAGGGCATGAAGCAAGTGATACACTCTAGTGTATGCGTTTCAATGAACTTGATGGTTTGTGTCATTTGCTTCATAGAACTTTGTTTAGGCCCACACCTCACTACGTCCACACAATCGTCCAAAAATTTTTAATATATGCTACATAGACCTTCAAAGGGTATGAAGCAAGTGACACACTCCAGCGTATCCGGTTCAATGAACTTGATACACTGGTTTGTGTCATTTGCTTCATAGAACTTTGTTTAACTTATTGCAGTAACTTCAATGAACTAGATATGCTGCATTTGTTAGCTACAAGGTCTATTTGGAAGGCCCATAGCTCACTGCAGTTAGTTTTTTCTTAGAAGAGAGATGGCGTCCACACAGTCTTCGTCGTCGTCATCTGGGTCACACGCTCCCAAGATTGGGAAAACTAAGCGTGACCGAGGAGTATCGAAAAGGCCAGATGGCCGAATGGCCATCACGGTGGTCTCTCCGGATGGGGTCCCTCTGCAACCGAAGAAAGCAGCGGCATCATTTCGGACTACCTGCGGGATAATTGGAAGGCAACGGGTCCCCATCACCATAGCAAGCTGGAAAGATTTGACAAAGGATCACGTATCTTGGAGGCACGAATTTCCATATTACTCCGAGACATATAGGAGTAGGAAGATATCCAAGGTGTACCGCAACGAACAAATAAAACAAGAGCTTCGTGCTCAATTTCAGGAACAACTGTCTGCCTCACTTCAAGAGCAGGCTGCCTCACTTCGAGGAGAGATAGATTCATTGAGAGAAGGACTGAGACAAGTCCGCAACCAATCACAACCCACCCGTACTGCTGCGGTACCCAGTCCCCCTCAACGTCGCAGTAGCTGCGCGTCCACACCCATTACTGAACATAGCGACGCCCACTTACCTATCGATGATATTCAGGTAATGTACCTATTTAGAATGCTACATAGATCTCTCTAGTGGACATCTTAACTCATCTTGTGTCGTTATGTAGCAGGCCATGCCTTGCATCCTCAGAATCAAGCTTGTTGGCTCTATTCCTGTTGACGCTAGGCAGGGGATGACGTATCCATTGCTGTCAGGGACGCTGGTGCACAGTGTACAAGTAGAGACCGGTTTCATAAAGGTCCAGGTGAACATGATTAATGATGTTTTTAAGACTGTCCCTCTTGAGAAGTCCTCAAACGAAGAGATTAAGATATTAGGGGATGTCATCCACACATTCATTCAGTGGCCCAAGAGGGACATCGCCCTCGACTTGTCTGTGCCACGATCTTCACATCTAGTCTCCCAAGAGGGACATCGCCTTAGACCTGTCACATCAGCTCCGGTGGTTTCACCTCTAGCTCCGGTTCCGAGGCCTATTGCATCGGCTCCCGCCGAGACGCCACCGAAAACGGGTCGTAAGCGAGGCTCTAAGACTCAAGCGAAGAAAATTAAGGCATGTCCCGGGCCATGGAAGTTCATTCTAGGAGTGTTGTTGGTCACCGAGTCACAATTACCTCCGCTTGGTTTGGCTTGCAATGCATTGCATGCCTGGTATGTGCAGAAATCCAACATGAAGCCAAACCGGCAAAGTGCATTCACTCTGAGATATACGAAGGAGCATTTCCTACATCATCGTGATATTTGAAGACTTATTCTTACTACTCAATCTCAACAAACTCGACGCCACTTATACGATCTTGGACAATCGTAAGTATCTTTGTCTGATAAATGTAACTGACCAATTTGTTTCATTTAAAATATTTGATTTAATTCAAAATAAAACAATTACTTTTGGTTTCTTAAGTTTTTTTCAAAAAAAACAAAATTTAATTGCCTGATTTTTGGCTTAAAAAAAGGGTTATGAAAAGGTGAATTAAGAAAAAAATAAAAATAAAAAAAATTAAATAAATAAGGTATTAAATAAGTTAGTTTAAAACAAAAATCAAAGTTATTTGGTTTTTTCAAATTTTAAAATTTTTAGCTAGCTTAATTTTCTGCTAAAAAGAAAAGAGAAGAAAAGAGCCTTTCTGTTAAACAAAAAATATTTTATAAATAAAAATATGAAAATTTGAGTTGAATTTTTTTTATAAGTTCCAAATAGCCTTAGAAACTTTCATGTGTTTTTCTAAGATTTTTAAGCTTTGTTTGTTATTTATTGTATTATTTAAAGCTAGAAAAAGTAAAACATTTTTAAAAATTAAAATAAACGTCAAAAAATTCCGAAAATATTTTTTTATTCTTTTCAGGTTCCAAGGATTCTAAAAATATTTTTTTTGGAATTTTTCCGAATTTTCTTTTTTTTCTCTCTTTTCTCTCTCTTCCTTTTTTCTTCTTCTTCCTACAGACCAAACCGTGCGTGTGTGTGCAGGGGCAGCAGCCATGGCCACGTTTTTGGAGCTCCTTCAAACCGTCATAACTCTTGATTTCCTCCACCATTTCGCATGAAATAAATTGCATTGAATTCCCCTCATCAAGCTCTTTCATTCCCCTACCGTTTCCCCCTCATTCATGAGCTATTTTCGCGGGATTTAAATCATGCCATTCAAAGACATACCCCGTCGATCTCCCTCCTCGGTCCACCTCCACCCCTATAAAAGGGAGCCCCGTGAGCCTCTCCTCATCCTCACTCAACCCCGAAAATCTCAAGTCCCAACTCCCTCTCTATTGGCCACAATCGAAGTTTTATTTTTGTGTTCTAAGCGGCGTTCTTTGGCTTATTGCGCCTCGTCCGATGAAGCCCGCGCGTTTGATCACACCGTTGGCCGCCTCGCCGCGTTCTCGTGATGCTCACCTCGCCGCGGAACTTCGCGGAGCATCGTCGCACCGTGGGCCAATCGGGTCGCGTTAAATCGCGTCGCCACCGGCCGATCGCGGCATGCCCGACCAAAACCAAGGTGAGCATCACGATCCCCACGCTCTACTCTTCGATTCGCGCAACTCGCGATGTTAATTCCTCTCGTTTGCGGAACGCGATGTCGACTGTAGGCGCGCAAAGTCTTGTCCACCGTGTTTCGCTAGTCCGTTGGCCGAGCCGTCTGCGGTGTTGAGTTCATCTCGACACGTTCTACGCCATGCTCCCCTCCATTCATCCAAAAACCTTCCACAAATATTTGCGCCCGACACCTTGTCATGGCCGCAAATGGCACTTCGTGTCCCCGCCTGTCCGGGAATGCTCTAAACGATCCGTTCGCGTCAAAACGTGCCAAACCATCTCAGGAGGCTACGTTTTAGATGGTTTTGGATTCGCCTGACCGAGCGCGAAGATATTGAGTTTTTCGTGTTTCGGTACCGACGTCGTTCAAACGACGATTGCGTCGCCTCCGGTGAGTTTCGGCTTAGCCGATATTTTTTTCTAGACTCGCCTTACCGCGTTCTACGCCGTGGTTACCTTGCTTCTCCATATTCCCTGCCCGAAAAATATTCTTCTCTCCACACCCTATGTCATTGTCACCGTAGACGTCGTCACCGTGCTCCGTTTGACGTGCCGCCAATTCCTACATGTGCCTCGGGTTATTAGCAACCCATTGGCTTCACCTCCCATGCCTTTTCTCGCCGACGACACGGCCAAAAACAGTGAACAACGCTGCTGCCCGTTACCGTTCACGCGGGAATATTCCTTTGGAATATTCCCGATTTTTCTTTTTCCAGAATTTTCTAATCCGCCAATCTTCCAATCGTTCGTTCTCCTTCGTCCGAACTCCGAATCAAGTGATTCAAGTTTGTAAATTCATCTAAATTCATAATCTATTTTTCAGTATATATTTCATAATTTTTGGATTTTGTCGACTACCCTTGGTTGAGTCTCTTTACCACCGGAACACCGCGGCCACCGCCGCCCGAGTTACGCCATCGCTCCAACTCGTCGCCGACCACCTTCCAGCCACTTGTGGTAATGCACGAGAGTACTAATGCACTCCTCGCAATCTCCTCTCTCTTTTCTTCACCTCGCCACCCCTCCGCTAAACAATCCCCTCGCCGGAGTGTCTCTTTCGTCGACGCCGACGCCGCCACCGCCAACATCTTCGACAGGACCGCGCGCACCTCCTTCACCCTTTTTCCTGAGCCAAAATATGACCAGAGTACCCCGCCGCCGGTAACCTTAATCAGGCCCGTGCGAACCTTCGACACCCCTTCTCCGAGCAAGCCGTCATCGGAGAGTCTCCGCCGCCGATAATTGTACCCGCCTCGCTACACCCTCGCCACCAAAGAAACTCACAGCAGCCCGAACCTTGCGCCAAGGTGAAACCGGACTTATACTCTTCTCCCTCTTTGGTACATCTCACCTGTCTTCGCCGCCGTTGGATCAATCGGATCTTGTCACGCGAAGCCATCCGACTTCTCCCAGCCATCCGATTCTAAGACCCCGCTATCCGGAGGCTCGTTAGACTCTACCATCCGGAGGCTCTTAGACTCCGCCATCCAGAGGCTCTTTAGACTCCGCTGTTCGGAGGCTTCTTAGACTCCGACTGCGCGGAGCCTTCAACTCCAGCCTTCGACCATCGACCTCGAAAACTTAGACTTCGGTCTTCAATCTCGGAGCCTTCGACTTCAACCTCCGTCTTCGAACCGACCATGGTTGGTTGACCGTTTTAACCTCCGTACCCTCCAACCCATTCGATTCTTTCGATCACTCTGCATAAACTCCAATCCTTTCGACCACAATCGTTTTTCCGACTACAGTCACTCCCAACCACTGTCATCTCCGTCTACCTCCGACCATAGTCGCTTCCGACCACTGTCACTCTTCGCTCTAAGTCTCCGAGTACCTTCGCTTTTTCAGCGATGAGTAGTTGGAAGAATACTCGGTAGTCGAAGTCGTAGCTGACTCTGAGTACCTTCACTTTCCACCACCGGCGTTCGTTGTTCCTGACCACTCGACTCCGATTACCATTTGTTCTCGACTGCTATAGTGTTCTTCGACCACTGTACAGTTTCGACTGGGTCTACAACTAAATCTTCGACTACACCTTCGATTATGGCTTCGACCATACACAAATATTGTAGCTTCCAATCACTTTTCTTTCATAAAGAAAAGAATTCCAAAAATTCCTTTTATTCATTTCTTTGGAATTGAATCTTCCAGAAGCCGCTCTCCTTCACCCTAACTCCGATTAGACCCATCCAAATTTCTAAATTCATATTCCATCTCCCAGCATTTATTTTATAATTTTTGGATTTTATTTCGATTTTGTTTGAGTTTGGTTTGTTCTGGTTTTTCACGTGTAGACTACGACTATTCCGGAGAGTATAACTTCAACGAACCTCATCAAACTTCGAAGCAAGGCAAGTTACACCTTTGACCATGTTGAACCTAATATTTCAAATTTATTTATGTTGTTTTACTGTATATGCATGCGTACTTCTATCCAAAATTAATTTAAATTCAGTTTAAATGTTAGATATACCCATGATCCTTTGATTATAGCCCATTTGAAATCCTGACTGTCGTATACCTTGTCACCTTAATAAAACTAGTTAGTACCATAGTATTAACTAGAAATTTTGTAGAAATGCTTAGCCCGGCTTAATATAACTTTAGGTGGGATCAACTCTTTCACATGAAATGACAAACTTTGGAAATGAACTCTTGACTTCGGTGAGTCAAGATTGGTTTATGAAAATGAGCTAAAAATAAAAACTTATGTTTTGGACTTAGGCTAATGGTTAGGTGGTGGGTGCCGGCATGCCTCGTGTTTGGTGACACCTGGTTGATTGTCGTGCACGGGGGTATGTGGTTGAGCCTAAGTCAGATTAAGGACCGTTTCTGTGATTCATTTTACGAAGTCACTTCGTACTACCACAAGTCCAGTATGGGACGGACCTGGCAAAATAATTTGTGAAGTTCCAATTATAGTCTCGCTATAGGCTGAATGTGAGCGCGCGTAGGGTGTGGGAAGTCTCACATGGCACCGAGGGGCTCCAACTCGTGGATTCGAGTTGTGGTGAAACCTAGTGGCGGCGTGACTGTTTTGGCTATGGATCATTGTAACAGCCTTGTCATGATCTCCTCGCCGCACACCAAAGGAAGTGTGTTAATCTAGTGGCAATATGGGATGATCGTGTCTTGTGGGTAAAGTTGTACACCTCTGCAGAGTTTTAATCTATCTGGATAGCCGTGTCTACGGTCATGGACATGCTAAGTAGAGTTTTCACAGATTAGACTTGGGTTTTTAAAATGGTTTCTGAAAAAGGTTATGGATGGATGGATGGAATCCATGACCAGGTGGGATACCTGTGAATAAGTTGGTGTTTGGTTGGAGCCTACACTAACGATATGAATCCATAAGAGATTTTGAAAAGCATATGGATAGATGGAATCCATGTGAAATCATTTGAAAAGATGAACCAGATGGGATACCTGTGACTAGGTTAGTGTTTGGTCGGAGCCTGCACTAACGGTATTATTTTGTTAAATTGTTATTTCTATCTACTGTATAAAATTCAGCTTTTGTACTTATGTATTGTATTTAAATTTAATACTGTTTTCGCACAAATAACCTTATTAAGCCTTCATTTGTTATCCCTATGCATGCACTCACTCTGTTAAAACTCCTGGTGTAACTTGCGTAAGTACTTTATGTGCTTACCTTGGGAGTACTTTATGTGCTCACCTTGCTAAAATCTGTTGCCAGAGGATGATGTCAACAACTTCGGTGAGGATGGTGATGACTAGGCCGCGTCTTAGAGTCATTCGCCTGTGGGTAGGCAGGATGGGCTGCTACTTCATTGGTTTTCTTCCGCTGTTTATATGTATTTTTGGTTTATGAACCATTGATGTAAAATTTGACCATCAGGCCCATATTTAGTTAATGAATAAATGTCATTGTGCATGATATGAATCTTTGTTATCCACTGTGTGCACTAGCTTGATACTGGACTAGTGCGATTTACACATAGGATCCAGGAGTCGTTGCTCCGGGGTCCGACAGTAAAGTTCTACATTCAGGTTATACCGATAAATATTATTATTCTTTCCTTATGTATAGATACATGATCCAACAAGTCCGGCAATCGCGACAACTAGTGGGTTTCCTCGACCCTCACTTGGTCTCCGAGCAAGCTATCCACGAAAATGTATCCTTCGTGCAAGAATACATAATGAGGGGATTGCTTACTCACAACGACAAGGAGTACATCATGGTACCCTTCAACCAAGGGTAAGTGCTTCACTAGTTGCCGCACATGTTTCATTTGTACTTTACATGCAGTATGAACTTATGATTAATCATTATAGCGACACACATGACTAGGCAACACTGGATTTTGATTGTGATTGTATCAAAGTGGAGCAAGGTAATATACCTTGATTCCCTACTTAGGAGCAACCATGACTTCAGTCGTGTGCAAGAAGTAATTAACAGGTAAACTCATTTCCTCCATACATAACTCTATTTTAATATTTCCTTCGATTGCAATGGTCGAGGCTTACTTTGTTGAATCACGTAGGTCGTTTACCGCTTATGTTGCCCTAGGAGGAAGACACAATAAATCCAGTGACACGCTGCAAAACAACACACGATTTTTGGTACCCGCTATAACACAATAATTCTATATCACACTTTGTTATAATGCCTCGAGAATTGACAATACCTATATACGTAATTCTATTTTTGCAATACCACCAGCAGCTACAGGGCAACGTATGTGGATTCTATGTTTGCCACCATATGTAGGAAATTATGGATACTAAGATCAATGATTCAAAGGTTTGTCAGGTCCTTCCAATAATTATTATTTTCTGATTATATATACACACACATGCTAATTAATGACCTAACATTGCTCCTAGTGACAGCAGGTGGACTTCGACTAAAGTACATATCATCTTGAGCAACTCATCGAAATTCGTGAAAAACTCTCTGAATTCTTAGTAGCACATGTCATAAACAGGGCTGAAGAGTTCTACCCCGGCAATGGTGATAATTAGATGTTGAAACATTGAATTCAATTGTACAAATCACTCAGTTGTGCTTAATCAAATAATTCATTTGTCAGATTTGTGTAACGATTTTCATTCTACATATGTATGTGATCTGCTAGCCGTTTGTTACATTCATAATTCACTTTGATTTGCAATTAACTTATCTGTCATTATCTATAATCTGCTTGCTTGCTTTCAGAGGGCATGGCTAGCATATCTTGAGGCTAGCCAAAAAATGGCAAAAAAATTGCTTTTTCAACTGCTATCACAGACGGTTTCAAAGACTGAGCCGTCTATGATGTAACGATATCACAGACGGCTTTTCTTATTAACCGTCTGTGATATACACAATATCATAGACGGTTTTTGTTACTAACCGTCTGTGATATGTATCATATCACAGACGGTTCATAACACAAACCATTTGTGATGTTGTGTATATCACAGATGGTCTTTGGTATGAACCGTATGTGATAGTCAAGTATCACAGATGATTTTTGATACAAAATCGTCTGTGAAAGTCGACTATCATAGACAATTTTTTTTCAAAAACCATCTGTAATGTAAGTTATCACAGACGTCTTAGGAGCCGTCTGTGATAACCACCTATTATCACTAACACATAAAAATAGACGGTTCGGGAACCGTCTGTGATGACAGTTCCGAACCGTCTGTGATAGGACTATCTGTAGCAGTGTTGGCATTATGAAACCGGGATAGGATGGATCACATCACACCACAACATGGCTTCAGTTTTTTATAGAATGTTTTTAGAGAGTATAAGGCAGATGTACACACTTAACACATATCATACTCATATCATCTATACACGTACACATGCGAGTGTTCCCTACACATACTAAAAATTTACCAAAAGCATCAAAGACCTCACGGATTACATGCACGTGCTTTTTCCTGAATGTGCACGTGTATGTATTTCTAAAATTGGTGAAAACCAGCACTAAATTTAGAACTTAAATCCTGATAGGCTGAATGCACAATCACGTGCCTAGTCATCTGGCCACAACCCAGTTTCCTTTTTTTATAGAATGTTTGCAGTTAGCTACCCTGTTCGCAAACTCACTGAATTTTTTAAAATAATCTATTTTTTATTTTAAATTATAGTAATATATCTATATTTTTTATTTTACAGTAATACATATCTGTCGCTCTACTATTAAGCAACTTGAGCTAGTCGCCCAATGGTCGAGCGACACATGGCTAAGTCTTTCAACCATTGGGTGACTTGGCTTTAGTCGCTCAACCGTAGAGCGATACCTCAACAAGTAGCCCACCGATTGGATGATTTTGAAATAATAATAATATTATTATATTAATCTGATAGAAATAATTATGTGGGAATAAATGGTAATTTTTGTATATTGTTATTTTTTGAAAATAAATGGGCAGATAAGGTAGGTTAGTCCGTTCATGATTTAATTTGGGATAATGACTGAGTCATAATGATTCATAAGTAGTAAAGTAAGTGATATTGCGATGCATGAGAGAATTCATATACAATCATGCCATAGTAACTATAAAGTAAAATATGTACACAACGAATACAAGTATAGAAAGGCCCCTACATGTCACCTGCAGCACCTCCTTCGTTGTCACCACGCCCCATCCCCGGTCGGTGCCTACTAGTATGGGCCCATGTCGAGACCCTAATATGCAAATTCGGACTCTCTGTGTAAACTGCACTAGTCTAGGATCATGCTAGTGCACACAGTCAAACATAGATGTAATCACAACCATATACACGCTAAAATAAAGGGAAATCTCAAATATCGATAAAAATCCAAAAGTACGACCTCATGGCCAAGCTTACAATATCACTAACCCGAAAGGCTTAAAGTCTAGCAACGGAAAGAACAAAATAAGCGTAGTAACCATTCGACATGCCCACAGGCAATCGACTGGGGAGCGAAGTCCTAATCCGTGAAGTCGTCGAAGTACTCTCCTTCTGGAACCTCCTGCTGATAATACTCTTCCTCCTCAATTGAGCAACAATGGCGTAAAGCTGTGAGTACATTGGTACTCAATAAGTCGTTTGTAACAAATAAATGCAATATAGTATGCAAGGCTTACCAATGGAGAGCCGAAGGCTTAATTTACATAAAGATGACATTTTGAAGTAGACATAATAATAGATTGAAAAGTGGACTTTAATGAAAACAATAATAAATAAATAATCAACAGAATTTAAGTAAACCACTTGTGAACCTCCCATCCACAAGTTAAGCCAATAGTGAACTACCTGTTCACTAACCAACCATAAACCACAAGTTTAAATGAAATCACTACCCCTCGTGTGAAATCACCGAGCATTGTCCATGACCGAGGACGCGGCTATTCGAATAGTTTTACACTCTCAGAGGTTGCACAATTATACCCACACGATGTGATTAGCCTCGGCCTAAGGAAATCACAACAAGACCTTTACAATGCTCTACCTCAACTCAATCCACCCCCCTTGCGCCACATGGAAATCAGCAACCATGTTCATCACAATGGTAGAATTCAAATTGAAATATCACAAACTAATTAGCCAGATCTATCCCATACTAGACATGTGGTTTGCACAATAAAGCTCAGATCAATGGCGTACAAAGTTAAGTCCATAAATCTACCCGGGCGAGACTACCACATCCCACGAAGTGAACTCAGACTTCCCCTTATCGCACGATCACTCGTCCAAGTGAAAAAATCAAGTTTGTATAACCACGCCAATGACACACCAAAGTCATGGCACAAATTTTAATAATAGTGGCACCAACCACGGTTCTATATTTCATTAAGTCAAGTTAAATATTCACATGCGATGATAAACCCTTTCGTAAAATAAGTAAGGCTAATCATTCTAATCGTACAACGCATGTGACATCTATCATAGCATCACTAGTAAATTTTTCAACCTATGGTGGCAATGGCATCATGGCAATCAAATTATCAAGGCAGGGCAATTCAACATGGGACGGTAACTATCATATACAAAGTTTGTAATTAAATAGCGATGTAATGTAATTTAAAATAAAATAATTAAATAATAAATTACAAACTGGGTTCAACATGATCAAAGGATATGACTTGCCTTGGTTATGCTCAGCGAGGTACTCGAGGTCTTCTGGCTTCGCTCCTGCTCATTCCGAATCGGAATCTAACGAGACAGAAAACGATCGAAACAACAAAAACAAATCAAATAAAATTCAAATGAACTCAAAAAACCTTAAAACCAGAGCCAAAAGATAGAGCACAATTTTAGATAAATTTAGAAAAAAGAACAAGGTCGATCAGAGCTAGGACGGAGGAGAACGGGCTCTCGAAAATTTAAATCTAAAGACAAAGGCTGAAATTCGGAAATTGCACTGTACTGTGGATTGGGTTCACGGCAGAGAGGGGTGCATGTAACATCCCAAAATTTTGCTTCTTTAAAATTTAATTTAAATTAATTATTTAAAAAAATTTGGATCTTATTTGGATTATTTTTGTAGTACTGGAGAAAAATATGAAGTTCCAGATTTCAATCCCGATTGCAAAATTCAAATTCCAATTCCCACCTAGAATTCTAAAATTTGAATTTAAATTTTAAAAATTCAAATTCAAATCTCCAAAAATCTGAATCTCTAGAAAAATATCTATTTTACTTAGGTCCAATCTATTATTTTTTTTCCTTCTTTGCAATTCTCTATTCTTTTCTCTTCTCTAAAAGGTTAAAAAAAATTCCCTGATGGTCACCCATCCAATCTATGCCCTCGCGATAATGAGCTTAACCCATTTGTTCCCAAGCAACCAGCCACCATTCAAGTGCTTTATCTGTTGTGTATTCCCCACATCCCTTCCTTTTATTCTTTAAATACCCGGCAATCGCTCATCTTCCACTCTGGATGCGTACGCGGTTTTGAACTGAAACGCTAAAAAAAATTACCTTCCTTCTCTCCTCCATAACTTTCCTTACAGACCTCCGTTTCCAAAACCGTTTGAGGCATTTCGAACCTAGCAGTCACGCGCATTATTCGCCACAATCAACTTTCTGTTATCACATTTCATAAGTGCTTTCCTTGCCTTTTATCCATCAGTTTCTAAACACCGAAAAGTCACCCGAAACTTCTCATGTTCCCAGCGATTCGAGTCATTTGAGAGCCTATAAATTGGCACACCAACACCTCCTCTACCCTTCTTCATTCTCTCAAAATCTCAGAACCTACGAAGCCCCGACGACGACGAATTTCGCGTTTTCCCGAACGTCGACCATTTCAGTCGATTTGGGCATTCGTCATTCCAGTGAAGATTTTCAACTTTTGCTTGTGCCATCTCCTGTCTCAGCATCCAAGCAGCTCATCCATCATTTTTAATTGATTTTTCATGCAGCCAATTGTTGTGAATTGAGCTTTTCGTGGAATCGGTCGTTTTCGACTTCTGTCGTCGATTCGTTGTCCTCGGTGAGCGCTTTTTCAATTCCTTGCTACTGCACCATCCCTACCACATCCTCTACCTATTCCATGTCTCCGTTTGTTCAACGCCTTACTGAGGAAGTCCCGTGTCGGAGCACCTCTGTTCTTCGTGGACGTTGTCGTGGCTAGGCCAATTGGGTGGTCGTCTGGCCGAACCGTGCGCGCCATGGTGTTCCTCGGGCCTTTGTGGACCCATCCACCCGTGGGTTGTGCGATTCTTCTTTTTCTTTTCCTCGCCGGCGAGTTGCCGCGGCCGAGCACGCCCAGACCTCCGCTCGGATCACTGTAGCGGATAGCAAATGCAAAATATGTGTTTTCTATTATTTCATGTGACAAACTTCCAAATGCTCATTCTCTCTCATTCGAACTCTGAATCCAGTGAAATAAATTTCTAAATTCATCTAAAATCATAACCTTTCTTCAGATATATATTTTATATTTTTGTGATTTTATTTGTATTTATTTATTTATTTATTTGCATTTATCGTTTCGCGCGTAGAACTCGACGTCGCTGAAGATTTTTCTGATCTGCAGCAAGAATTTCCAGACAACGTGCAAGAAGGCAAGTCTCCTTGACCATTTTGCTCCTAAATTTTGTAAATGATTTTATGAATATTTTAAATTTAATTGCACGGTTATGTTATATAAATCGATAATTTTAATTGTAGAAAATTTAGATAAATACCCAAACTTGTTATACCCTCCTTTGGAATTGTTTACCATGTACCTTTGTCAACATAGGACACCTTTTGGCTCATAGATGAGTTAGTATTTTTTTTTGTGGAATTTAGAATAATAGCAAATGCTTAGTCTAGCTGTTCATTTTCAATTATCTGTATGGGAAAAATCTATTGATGAATGATTTGAATTTATGTGTTTGTTAAATTAGTGGCAATAGAGGTTGTCACTGTTATTTCAAAATAAAAGGAAATATATAAATTTAAAATGAAATTTGACCAGGGTGGATGGAAAGTTTGGTTTAGTGTAGATTTAGCACGAGAACTTGAATTGTGTATGTTCCACCCTAGTTACATAAGGACCGACTCTTGTGTTTATCCAAACTGAGCATTTCCGTACAACCACAAGTTTAAATGGGTACGACCTAGCTGACTAACCTACGATAGTTTAGTTTAGATGCCACCATTGGAAAATGGGTGCCAGGGATTTACTGGTTTACTCACAGTAAGGTACAGGGATTTACTGACTCACACGGCGCAAGAGGGAGCTTCTGACTGTGGTGGGTTTAACCCTTCAGCGGTGAAACCTCAGTGGGTGGTGTCTAACTAGACAAAAGCTTTGTGATATTTTATCTGGGTCTTATGTCAAAGAAAACATGTTAACTATTAAGATAATTTATCTCTTGTGGGTAAAGTTGTATAAACTCTGCAGAGTAATAAACTATTCGAATAGCCGTGCCCACAGTCAAGGGCGGGCAAGGAATGCATTCACATGGTAGACATTTGGTTTTGGTTTTAAAAACAAAAATTTTGGAAAACTCGGGAGTGGAAGGAACTCTTGGGATTTCGGCCTGGTGGTTGAAACCAGCATGGTGGTTGGAACCCATAAAAGTTTAGATTTGGCGGATTTAACCTTTGTACTAGTGTTGGTGGATGAAACCTTCACTAAATTGTCTTAAATAGTTTCAACTATTGAAAACCAATTATTCAATCAATTGCTTTTGAAATAATTATTTAGATTTAAAATAAATGCTGCTTTATGCAAAAGAGCCATATAACCCTTCTTTGTTAAGCCCTGCATCTATTGCATCTTTTCCAAGACTTGCGGAGTACATTTTTGTACTCACCTGTTGCTCTCCAATTCAAACATCAGAAGATTTTGAAGACCAAGAGCTGGATGGCCACTACTTTGAGGGAGCTGAAGAGGAAGGCTTTGCAGAGGACTAGGCTACGTTGCTCCAGTAAATTGCCTGTGGCAGATTGATGGGCCGATTTTGTTGAAATATTTTTGCTTGCGCTGTATTTTGTTTGGTGTGATTCTGTGAATCTCCATTGTAAGGCAATGGCTAAGAAGTATGAACTTCAGTTATTATTGTAATAAAGCGTGGTTGGCAATGTATCAGTTTCTGTTTAACTGTGT
This sequence comes from Melocanna baccifera, assembly GCA_036346265.1. Classification (NCBI taxonomy): domain Eukaryota; kingdom Viridiplantae; phylum Streptophyta; class Magnoliopsida; order Poales; family Poaceae; genus Melocanna; species Melocanna baccifera. Next base: position 154,037 of record JAYEVJ010000212.1, on the reverse strand, counting down.
GTACTAGCATTGATCTGGGACTAGTACTGTAATACACAGGGGGACCAGGAGTTTCAACTCTGGGTTCTCACAGTGCACGGTGGACCGGGCCCACAGAACAGTGTCACGCCGACACGGCCAGCGTGGCTAACGTGGCACACTCTGGTGTTGACATGTGGCGCGCTGACGTGGCATGACACATGGCACCGGGGCTCGGTTCGACTGACGTAGTAGGACACGTGGCATGCCACGTGGCCTAGGGGGGTGACGTGGCACGTGCGGGCGCAGTGGCGGCGGCATGGATCGGACGATTGAGGATCGGCCACGTTGCATAATCACGGATGTTGGTTCAGATCTGGTTGAGTGGCTATGATCGGGCGCGGGGGCGGGCCGATAGCCAACGCGTGTCTAGGCGGGCCGATCGGGCGCGGGGGTGGGCCGAAAGGAGATGGGCCGGAGGGGTTTCGGCCCACGGGGAACTCAAATTCTGAGAAAAATTTTCTTTTTAATAAATTCTAAGAAAAATCGAATAGCTCCAAAAAATAGCAAATAAATCCTAAAAATTCACCAAAAATACCAGAAAATTCCTTGAGACACAAGGAACTCAAATAAAATATTTTTAGCTTATGTTGAGGTTTATTTTAGTCATATTAAATTATTTTAATTCTAAAAAATTCCAGAAAATTTATTTTTGAAAACAGGACTTTATAAACTTCAGAAAAATAGGGTGTTACAGCCCACTTGGCCTTTCTCAACGCGGGGTGTCGGCGCCCTGACAGGGTGAGACAGTTACGAGTCCTGCTGATCCGTGCTCCCAAGGCCTCAGGAGTTGACTCCACCAATGCCTGTGTGGCTATTAGGGCACTGCTGAGCTGCGACTCAGAAAGAACGTTATATGTGCTAGGGGCATACAGTGTGCCCTCCTGCATGTAATCCTTGAGGGTATCTGTAACATCCCAAAAATTTTATTTCCTTTTAAAAGGGTTTTTCTGGAATTTATTGGATTTTTCTGGATTTTATTCCAAGAGTTGTAATGAGAAGAATTAAAATGTTCATGTTATAAAAAACAAAATAAATTTATTTCATTTTGTAAAGTCAAAAATTAAGTGCATTTATTTTGCCTAAGTCAAATCTGAAATTATAATAATTTTCTGGAATTTATAAAGATTAAAAACTCTCCTTTTTAAAGTCAATTTGTGTTTTTTAAAAATCTATTTATGAATTTGGGTTGAAAATATTTTTATTAAGTCTAAAATAGTTTCATACAATTTTGTGAATTTTTCTAGAATTTTTAAAATTTATTTGGTATATTTCTAAGCATTTTAAAGCTTATTAGCATTTCTAAAAATCAAAAAGGAATTAAAAATCCAACCCCCCCCCCCGGCGCTAACACTTGTCACCCATCGGAGCCTTCCACGCAACCGGACTTAATCTCGGCCACCCGTCCTAACTTACCGCTTCATCCCGCCTTCCTTTTCTCTCTAGCCGACACGTGCCTCCATCTAAGCCCTCCGTCGTTGTCAAAACCAATCTCGCTCGTCCGCGGCCAGTTACCCCTTCGTCCGAAACCCCAATGGCTCATATTAAAACTCTTTTGCCGGATGGAATCTCAGTCACATCTTTTCACTTACCCCTTCACTTAGCATCTAACGGCCCTGATTACCTCTCCTAGCCACTTGTCACCAATCTAGCCGCCGCCCTCACCCTTTCTCTTTATTTCTCTCGTTGACTGGTGGGCCCCACTGGTCAGATCCATCTTCCCGCCACCTTCCTTCTTCCCCGCGAAAGCAGCGCCGCCGCTTCCACCATTAACACCTGTAACCGAAGTTTTAAGGCTTCGGTTACCTTCCGCCATCCCTCCCGTGCATGTGTGCATTCAATCCCCCATTCCCAGCTACCATCAATCTGTCTGTTTTCCCCCCTTGATTTAAGCCGCGAGCGCCATTAAGCACCATTCGCGGCCGTTTCACTCCGGCGAGCCATTAAACCCCCTTGTGCCCTCCTCCGCCTATAAATACCCGTCCCCGAGGATCCCCTCCACACACCGCCTACTTTCCCCCTCTCAATTGCACTTGAGCTCGTCCCTAGCCCCGCCGCCCCGTGCGCCCTCCCTCTCCGCCGTCGGTGGAACTGCGACGAGCAATTCTAGCTGCCTCGGGAGATTTTTGGAGATTTTGACGTTAGATTTGAATTTCTTTTGAATTGGTTCTTTATGTTAGATTTTTGACGATTCGAGAGATTGCGACTTCAACGATTCGCAACAAGACTTCGAGCAAGGCAAGTTACACCTTTGACCATGTTGACCCTAATATTTTAAATTTAATTATGTTGTTTTACTGTATATGCATGCATACTTCTATTCAAATATAATTAAAATTCAATTTCAAATGTTAGTTATGCCCATGATCCTTGAATATAACCAAACTTGATATTGTTCCCACATGCCTTGTCATCTTAAGCTGAAAATTAGTATAAATTAGCAAAATTGCTTAGCCTAGCTTAGAAGAATCCTTGACTTCGGTGAGTCGAGGATAGTCTATGAAATGTTTTAAAAAATTGAAAATAGAAAATTATGGTTTGGACTTAGGCTATTGGTTAGGTGGTGGAGTGCCGACATGCTTCGTGTTTGGTGACACGTAGTTGATTGTCGTGCATGTGGGTATGTGGTTGAGTCTAAGTCAACTTAAGGACCATTTTTGTGAAACAATTTACGAAGTCACTTCGTACTACCACAAGTCCGGTATGAGACAGATCTGGCTAAATAATTTGTGAAATTCCAAATACGGTTTCGCTATAGGCTGAATATGAGCGTGGCATGGACCACGAGAAGTCTCACATGGCACAAGAGGAGACTCCAACTCGTGGATTCGAGTTATGGTGAAACCTTAGTAGCGGCGTGACTGTTTTGGCTATGGATCATTGGAACAGCCTTGTCGTGAACTCCCTGTCGCACACCAAAGGCAGTGTGTACATCGTGTGGCTCAAGCGGGAGGACACGTCTTGTGGGTAAAGTTGTACCCCTCTGCAGAGTCACTAATCTATCTTGGATAGCTGTGTCCACGGTCATGGACATGCTGAGTAGAATTTTCACAGATTAGTCTTGAGTTTATAAAACTTGGCTTTGACAAACAATAGTGGTTTAGAAAATAGTCCGGGTGGGATACCCGTGGTTAGGTTAGTGTAGGTCGGAGCCTACACTAACGATATTACTTTGTTAAACCTTGTTTCTTACGATGTATTAGAAATTCGGCTTTTGTACTTACGTTATTGTATTTAAAATTCAATACTGCTTTCACGCACATTTACCCTATTAAGCCTTCCTTTGAAATCCATTATGCATACATCATTTTGTTATATTTCCCGGTGTGACTTGTGGAGTACTTTCGAAGTACTCATCTTGCTAAATTCTGTTGCCAGACTTTGACGGCAACTTCAATGGTGAGGACTACTTCAGCGATTATGACGCGTCTTACAGTCATTCGCCTGTGGGAGGCTGGATGGGCTGAGCTGCTACCTTTATTGTTTTTTCGCTATTTTTATTTTTCAGTTGGCCTTGTGCCATTTTATTGTAAGACTTGGCCTTATGGCTGGAAATTGTGCTTAATATATTTGTGGTGATTTTGTGTGATATATCACTGCTTACCCTGTGTGCACTAGCTTTTCCTGGGATAGTGCGATTTACTCAGAGGGACTTGGAGTATTGTTCCAGGTCCCGATAGTATCCGCCCACTCCTCCAACCACTAACCATCTTCCTTGCCCAGCTTGTCCTGCTACCACCCCTCCTGTTATGCCTATGAAATGTGCCACTGCAATTAAAAGGCATCATAATAGAACTTGAAAAAATATAGCCATATAGGGACACGTGTTGTATGTAACTCACGCATGGACCGAGTCAAACATCCGGCGGGGACTAGAACAACCTATTGGAGGTTAAACTAGCGCATCACCCTGTGCACTGCGTAGTCTTTGACAGACACGTTGAAGACGATCTTCTTCCACACTAGCCAGTACGCCTGATCGCGCCAGCATAGTGAGGATAGCCCGAAGGGAGTGCAGTCCTCCATCTCCTAAGTTGAGTACGACTCCCACGATGGGCAGGCCGAGCATCATTGGAACATCCTATGGAGTGAGAGCCATCTCCCCAAATGGGAGGTGGAAGGTGTGCGTCTTGGGCCACCACCGGTCCATCAGAGCTGTCAGTAGCAACCGGTCGAATGGAAACCGTCATGATCGCTCTAGGGTAGCCTGGACCTCACCATCGCCGTTGACCGCAACGTCATTTTCGTCAGTGGCCTCCACCATCTGCGCGAGAGGTAGAAGGCTATCATCGCTTAGCTTGCAAAGCACGAAGAAGTACATAGCGAAAATACTGTAAAAAGAAGTGCCATGGTTTGCAGACAAACATGTCTCTCTAACGTGGGTCTAGTCTCCAAGCCTGTCGGGATGTCTACATACGGACCACCCCCAACTGGGGTATCTTGTCCCGCCCTTAGGATGCAGCACACGTGTTGGTCGGTCCAGCAGACTGAAAGGTTAGTCCTAAACACCTAGGTCGCAAGCCATATCTGCAATTCAATTTGAAATTAGCAATTACGACACAATTAGTGGTTTAATTATTTATAGTGTAGCTCCAAAAATTCTAAAAATTTAGTTGCATTCTTACATAAACCGTATTTTTCTCGACATATATAGCCATAGCTGCGTTTCGGTTAGGGTTGTACGGTTTACTGTTTTAGGGTTTAGGGGTTACAGTTAAGGGTTAGGGTATGGGGTTAAAAGGTTAGTATTAGGGTATAACCATAACGGTATTATAATTATTAACAACTAAATTGACATTACTTCTACGACCACACTATTTACAATTATTAATAATATGTGACATACCCAACACAACTACACGTACAATGATTTTAGTTGCTAATCCACTATGGTTTTCAAAGTATAACTATTAACATCTAACAATTTTAGTTATTATCCTACCATATTTCTAAAATAAATCTACAAAAAAGTGCAAAGGTCTTATCATCATCGATGCACGGATCGACCTCTCCTCCCCTCTTCCCCTCCTCCTCCTCATCCTCTCCTCTCCCCGCCTTTCCTCTCTTCTTCTCCTCCTCTCCCCTCCTCTCCCATCCTCTCCTCTCCTCCTCCTCTCATTTCCTCTCTTCTCCTCCTCTCCTCCTCTTCTCCCCCTCCCCTCTTTTCCTCTCGAGTGAAATGAGCTACTGGTGCTCGGCCGGTCCTTCTCTTCTCCCCTCCCCTCTTTTCCTCTCAGGTGAAATGAGATACCGATGCTCAATTGGTGTGCGCACATGGTATATATCTCCCTAGTTGTCCAACGGTTGAACGACTAGAGACTACTCGTCGAATGGTACAGTGACTAGGGCTAAATCGTCCAACGGTCAAGCGACTTGGGCCTAGTCGCTCAATGGTCGAGCAACTTGGCCACATGTCGCTTGACCATTGGGCGATTAGGCCCAAATCGCTCAACAGTGGAGCGACAAATGATTGTTACTGTAAAATAAAAAAACGTAGGTATATTACTATAATTTGGAATAAAAAAATATATTACTTAAAAAAATTCCAAACTCACTAGCCATGACAAAACCTGTTTTTTTAAGTATTTCTTCATGTCAGAAAAGAGTGCAATTCATAAAATTATGATATTGAAGGTACTTTTCATGATAAATCTACACATATTATTTTCATGTGTCCGATCTAAACATTGATAAACATATTGGTAGATGAAGTTTATTAATTCTTCCTGTATGTACCCAGTGTGTGCATGTGGTATGCTTATGTGGTAGTGTGTGTGCATATACGCCTTTTTGTAGTCGCAAAAAGAGACAAAAATATCCCTCTTTACGACTAGAGGCGTAAAGAGCGGCAAGAGTGTGGCATCTCTTCTTGGTGTCGCGCTTTCTTTGAGAGGAGGCAATTCTTGACTAAGGTCCCAAACAGAAAATGTGATTTACTGGTTTACAAGCTGGACCTAAATGGGGAAGATGGCCAGCCTCGGCAATAATGACATTTAATGGGCCAACTCGTGGGCCTATCCAAGCGCGTAACACCACTCCCACGCCAACTAGGCCTCGTTGGATCACACGACGGCCCGTCACGCCCCATCCACCGCAGCCGTCGGATCCGGCTCAGCACCACTAAACCCTAGCCCGTTGCGGCACCTATATAAGCCAACCCCTAAGCGAGAGAAAGAGCGGGCGAGGCACAGCAAGCGGCGGCGCAGCCAGGAGGAGGAGGAGGAGGAGAGGAAGGAAGCAGCAGCCGCCGCCATGGGTAAGCCCCCTCGGACCTTGACCGCCTTCGCCAGCGCTTCTTCTTCTCTTCGCGGTCCGTTGCTAATGCCGTGTGCTGGTTCGATGAGTTCCGCAGGTATCTCGCGTGACTCGATGCACAAGCGACGCGCCACCGGTGGCAAGCAAAAGGCGTGGCGCAAGAAGCGAAAGTGAGTGGCCAACCTCCAGATCTCTCCCTCCCTAGATTCGCGTGATGGATGCTTGGTTTCTTTGTAGGTTACTTAAGCGTCTTGGATATTGCTAGTGTTTGTACAGATTTGAACGATACGTGGTTGATATTAGTCTGGGATTAGACCGCATCTTATAGTTGTTCTCACTGTAGTTTGTGAGCCTATCGGATTGAGCAGAGACAAATGATTATTTTGTAATTTTGCTGGTTAAAGGGTATCGCGTGAATTATGAAATAATATAATCTTTTTTCGTTGGTTATGTTTAAAATGACCACTTAGTTTTATGCTAGAATTCCACCGAAGTGATGTATTTAGGGTAGTCACCTGGTTTGCATTATGTTTAGATGATAAGACTTAAGAGTTTACAGCCTTTTCTCGCCAGGATTTGTATTAGGCACCCTGTCTCGAGTGTAGTTCTTGTCCTTTTGGTGCTTATGTTTTTAACAACTGTTGGGTACTAGTGCATCTATCATGTAACGACTTTTGTTTGATGATTTTTGTTAGTGCTGTTTGCTGGAATTTGGTTCGCCATAATTGTTTGAACTTGATTCCAACTGTTTGATGTAAAAGGATGCGTGCTATAAATCCTTTTGTTAGTTTTAACGTCTTCACATTTGTCGTTAAGGTATGAGCTCGGTCGCCAGCCGGCCAACACCAAGCTCTCAAGCAACAAGACCGTGAGGAGGGTGCGTGTCCGTGGAGGTAATGTGAAGTGGAGGGCGCTCCGTTTGGATACTGGCAACTATGCATGGGGAAGCGAGGCTGTGACACGCAAGACCCGTATCCTTGATGTGGTCTACAACGCATCCAACAATGAGCTTGTGAGGACTCAGACCCTTGTGAAGAGTGCCATTGTGCAAGTTGATGCTGCCCCCTTCAAGCAGTGGTACCTCACTCACTATGGAGTGGATATTGGTAGGAAGAAGAAGGCTCCTGCTGCCAAGAAGGATGCTGCTGAGGTAGTTTTCTTTCTGATGTATATTATTGAGATTATTATCATTAAAATAAGTTTTCTACATTATCTATGTTAGTTACTTCATCATTTTTGCTGAACAGTATGTTTTTTCTTGTTTATCATGTGCTCTAGTTTTGTAGTTTGTAAATTCAAATTAAAGAACTGTGATGTCCCTGAGAGTATCCACTATTGCATTTCCCTTATGAATCTTTATAAAGTCCGTAATTGAGACAACTGTTTCTTTAGTTGCATTATAGTATGTGTTTTTTTATTTTGTATGCCCAGGCTGCTGGTTTGCTGAGGCACGTGTATATAACTGAGCATGTATCTTTTCTCTGTAATAGCCTTTTGTCCCTTCTTTACTTGAGTATTCTGTGAGCAACTTACTCAGTTACTTGCATTTGGTAAAATCAGTTGAGTCATTAACTCTGATTTTGTTTTAGGTGTCTATGCTATAGTGTTCGTAGAAGTACATTTCCCCAATTTTAAATGGTTGGGCTTCAATGATTTATAGAACACAATGGTTCTGTTTTCAACTTCTTCCCGCTCTCTCTTCATATTGTCTTGAAGTAGGTTCTCTACATGTGATGACATAACATCTGACCTTTACTGTTAAATTTACAGGGACAAGAGGGTGAAGCTGCTGCAGAGGAAACCAAGAAAAGCAACCATGTCCTGAGGAAGCTTGAGAAGCGCCAACAGGGACGCACACTTGACCCACATATCGAAGAACAATTTGGCAGTGGGAGGTTGTTGGCCTGCATCTCTTCCCGCCCTGGGCAGTGTGGACGAGCTGATGGGTAAGAATAGTGGGCATATCATATTCTATTTCTTAACAGTTGAACACTTCTCAATCTGAATGAACATCATAGTAAAGATAAAATGCCTTACAGTGTTTTTAGTTACAAATCAACATGGAGTACTTATAGATAACATTTGATTTTTGCTTTCAATATTCACCATAACTTTATTGTTGGAGTATTTGTTGGCTTGTTGGACTTGTTTGAACATGTTTTTTTATGTTGTTTTAAGTTTTTTTGCTTAAGCTGAAAGATGCATTGGCTATATAGTACACTGCCATGGGGTTTAACTTATGATTCCTTTTTACAGCTATATCCTTGAGGGGAAGGAGCTGGAGTTCTACATGAAGAAGCTCCAGAGGAAGAAGGGCAAGGGTGCCGCAGCTTAGAGCAAGTCCTAGTTGCTGGTTCTGCACTGAAACAACTACTCTTTTTTGTTCCCTGGATATTGGTAGCTGTCTCGAGAGCTTCTATGTTATGTTTGCAGACATGTGCCCGGTTGTTTTTTTACTTGAAATGAAACAACTAAGCTTGATGACCTGAGAATGGTTTATGTTCTTTTGCGGATTCGTTCATAATTTTGGTGTTATCAGCGTTACAAGACCATTTATCCTTCATCCCATATTTTTACGGTATACCTCTGTTAATGGTTCTTCCCTTTTGCTGTGATGTTCAATGATAAATTATCATTTGGCATTTCATGCCATGCTGAACACCAAAGAATTGCTCTTGCTGAATGAAGTTGATGCCAGTGCGGAGGCATATTTTGCTGCGATTCTGCAAGGCAGAATCGGGCCATTATTTGTAGTGATATCAACTGGAGATCGTTGCATTATGATTTCGTTTACAACATCATATGCTAGTACTTTTTTTTCTGCTTCAAACTGGATTCTTTACTGCCTGGGTGCTGTTCTGTCCTTTTCTGGGCCTACGTTCGTGCGAGTGGACCAGATTCTGAAGATAGCTCTAGTTGGATTGTTGGATTTTCATTACCATTGGAGATTTTTATTTTTCATTACAACGAAGATGTACACGTACGGACACATCCGAGCATGCCTTTTTGGTATACGTCTAAACAGATGGAAATTGAGGATAAATCTATAATCTCATAAAATTCTTGTATATAATAGGTGTGTATTTGGATTTAAATTTTGATGAATGAAATCATATGCCCATAACTCTAGCTCCTCACTAAGATGTATGTTATGGCTACTGGCTAAACAAAGAAGTGAAGAGATTAGTATGCTATGTGTGAAATGGAAAAATCTTTACCCTCTTGTTCATCCTAAGGAGGCATATATATATATATGATCATAAGGTTCTCTTTACAATGTTACTCCTCACTATGGGTATTATTCTTAAAGTATACATGTCTTTTACATATTTTACTAAGCCTCTTTGGCCATCTGGCCAAATGAGTGTAGGTAGGGCTTTCCCACAACAAGAACCTCTCATAGAAAGGGCTCTATCTTGAGCAGACCGAAACCATATCGTCAGGCCTTTTAGCTCCTTCCATCCCTTAGACCTTTTGAGTGATCGGTCTATGGGCCAGTGTGGCCCACCTCGAGCAACTTGCCCACGCTGCACCGTGGGACACACATGGATCTATGGTTGGCGTGTCATGTGACGCTTTACCTCTTTGTGGGTTCCCGAGGTGCGGTCAAAAAGATCACGTAGCCTTAAAAAGCGGGGTGGACTGCGACGCGACGACGCTTTAGTTGCTCTTCTTCCTCTTTGCACTCGCCAGTAGTGTGATTATGTAGCCACCATCCCTATCGCTCAATCTCGCAAGACTCGTTAACGCCGCCAATCAAGACGTTCGTCCACCGGTCCACCTACGCCGCTTTGCTAGTACACCGATGGCTCGAGGCGGTGATCGCCTCTGCTGCTCGCTGGCGCACTTCATCTAGTCATGGCGGTGCTCGAGCGCCGGTGTAGAATAACATGTGCCGAAGGTGTGCCCAACGTGTGGAACCTACTCTGTTGATTTTCTTTCTTCTTTTTTATTTTTTCTCTTTTTCTTTTGCATTGTCTATAAAGATATAATATTGTTTTCATTTTTTCTTTTTCTAATTTCACTTTAATTGAATAATTTAGAAAAACTAATATATATTATAGTGCAATTCTAGTTAAATACTAACAGCCAAAAACCAGAAACACTATAACAGTTGTATTTTTTATCAAAAAAGTGAGAAAAATAGAAAAAAAAAGTTACATCGTCACGAACAAAGTAAATGAATAAGAGGGAAAAAAAGAAAAAAACTGAAATTAAAAGTTAACACACTCCAAGTGGTTTCTAACTTAAATAAGCTGAAAATCAAAATAAGCTAGAAACTGAAGTCGTTTGGAGCGGAGCCTAGAGTGAGATAAGCCATACAAACTCAAGAAATAATAGGGTCAAAGATCTACTTGCTCTGTCCAAGTTTATAATGTATATTTTCTCTTAGCACATAGACTAAGAAAATATTAAAAATGACTATATTACCCGTAATTATTATCTCTAAGTACTATATTCAATGCATGCATATAGAAAATATAAAGTAAAACTAGATATTTATTAGAGGTATATAAGAAACACACAATTAATTTTACATAGAATATGAAATGTCTTATTTTATAGATAAGATTATTCAAAAAATATGTATTATAAACTTAGGCGGAGGAAGTATTTCACAAAATTATAGATTTTATGAAATATTGTATCACAAAGCTATAATAATAAACTTAGTCAGAGGAAGTATTTCACAAAATTATAAATTTTACGAAATATTGTATCACAAAGCTGTACATTATAGCTTAGACCGTCACATGACGGCATCTTGCCACCATGGGTCTATCGTGCTCACCAGGTATCACGTTTTTATCGGCTGTGAACACGTCCAAACTGTTGCGACCTGTAGCTTTACGACACAACAATTTGTAAAGATAGATAATTTTGTGAAATTTAGTATGCGTGTCTTTCTTGGCGCGTCGGTGGGGTTGGAGACTGGATAAGCCGCAACGTAGATTTCGCGTTGGCGTCATTGACCGTGAGCTGCTCAGACGTGCACTCGTAATAGCGCGACGGGCGCCGCCGGGCAGGACAGGCTTACCGGGTCATCTCACCGCCTACGTCAGGCCGTCTGGTGGCTATACCGTCCATGCCATTTGCTACTGACACCGAGACATGCCCATGTCCGTACGTCTTGTCTGCTGCGACAACGACGACGAAATAGGACTCGAGGTAGCTCGTGAGAGATTTTGACTCGGCGGCCAAACCTCTCCATCAGCACCTCTCTTGTAGCCTCTGCTCCCTTTCTTCTTGAGCTCTTTTACATACTTTTATTTTAATATAAGTCATCTATTTTTTTTCGATCTAATAAATTAGATTAGTCAATATTTAGTTATACTTCCTCGGCAGCATGAGCAAAAGGAATCGCTCAAAAGGTATATTTGTAATTATTTCCTAGCTAGAAAATAGGAACGGAAAGAAACACTTCCTGTTCAGTTCGATGGAACCGGCCCTCCACCAATAGCCCATACTCCGCTGGCCACTATTAATCCTTCACATGTATCCAATTGCGCTATATATGGACATAGCAGTAAGCCAACAACAAGATAGCAATGACCTTGCTTTTAGTTATCATTGTGATCTGCATTTTGTTTCATCATTACAATATAGATTAGTTGAGTAATTTGCCAATTATGAATCGGAATATGGTTTCCCTCGAAAAAAAAAGTGAAATCGATTGGGAACTCAACACGGTGTTTGATAGCTACTAAAAACAACAATATGAACATGTACGATATGAGACGGCGACGCACGTACAAGGCGACGGTGGCAAGGGTGAGGCGGCGACGGAGGGAATCGCGATGCGACGACGTCAGCGGCCATGACCTTCGTGGCGGCGTAGGGAACGGTGTGCGACGGCGGCACAAGGAATGGTGACATGTAGGGAACGATGCATCTATCGATGATCGATGGTGATGAGTTGTTTATAAACTGTGTATACAAATAGTCCTTATTACCCTTTCAAAAAAAAGATTTACAAACAAAAATCAAATATACATTCACAAGTCAATAGTTAAATTTTAATTCTACTAGTATCTTTCTACTAACAGTAGAATGCACCGTAAAATTTGCATTCTTGTAATGTCCTCGTCGGTGGTGAAAGGTGCAGGGTGCATCCACCCCAAGCCCCAACTTCTGCTTGTGCAGCTCGTCTCTTTTTGTTGGCTTCTGTGGTAGTTCCTAACAACTAGATAATCTTGCGGTGGTGCGCCCCCGGGCGCACCACCCACTGTTCCTCTGATAATTGGTGTCTCGCCCGCGCGTCTGCCTGCTCTCTCGCCCACGCGTCTGCTGCTCCGATAATTGATCTGTCGCCCGCGCAAAGGAAAAGATTCCATGCATACATGCAACATGCGGAACAGCGGTGAACAGTGGTGAACTATTTACAGCATCTTTACGTCTCGTCTTTCACTGCTTTATATCACTGTGCACTCTTTACGTCGCATCGTGTCTCGCTTTATGTCACGAGAGGACACGAGCTGCATGCGATAAAATCATCGCTCTCATTCCTCCGTTGCTCTGTTGCTCATTTCCTCCTTCTTCGCTGCGTCTGAGAGAGTGCGCTGCGTCTGAGAGAGTGAGAAGGAGTGAAGAAACTCAAGGTTTAATCGCGGCGCACAGTTAATTTCGTGTGCAATTAGGAGTTTGTGCAATTGAGAAAGTTATAGATCGTCTCGTGGGCTTCAAGAGGAGGTATTTTTTTATGCCACTGTAATTAAAATTTGTTTTGTGTGATTATTAAGTAATTAGGCAAACTCTCAGTTTGTTCGTTTGCAATTAGGAGTTTTTGCAGTTGCGAAAGGTGTAAATCGTCTCGTGGGTTTCAAGAAGAGGTAATTTTTTTGTCCAAATGTAACTAAAATTTTTTCCGTGTGATTATTACGTAATTAGGCAAACTGACAGTTTTTTCGTTTCACTTAGGAGTTTTTGTAGTTGCGAAAGTTGTAAATCGTCTCGTGGACTTCTAGAAGAGGTAAATTATTTTTCCCGTGTAACTATAATTTTTTTAGACATGTCATTTTAGTTTTAGCAATGTGTTTAGTATGTAGTTAGTGAATGATGTCTTCTTAGTATAGAAATATAGTATTAGTCTTGTGTAGTTGGTCTGTGCCCATAATTAACTTAGAAGAGCAAGTGTTATTATTATCATTAATTAGTTAGTAGTCACTATGATTTAAATTTAGCTAAATGACTTTGCATGCAGACCAAGTAGTTGTATTTGGTATTTAGATTGTTATGCAATATTTAGAATGTTATTTTGTACATAGGACTTAAAAGTCAGAAAACTAAAAATGTGAAACATTATTAGCTGAAAATACACAGACTATTAGATGAAAAATTTTACCAGAAATTTTAGTAATTTCAAACATTAGTACAAATAAAAAAATTTTATGTTACATGATAAATAATATGCAATGTGTACTGTGTTAATTTTGATATGTCCCATGAAAGTCTGAAAATTTATTTCAAGTATATATGTTGAAAGGTATGCATATCATTATGATAGGTTATTGATGGATTTATATTGTAAAACTGATATTAATAATCACGGTGCCCTGAAAACATGGTGGCCCTGTTGGAAGGGTTCACATAAACTTTTATAATTTTTTGAAATCATTTGTTATATGTAACAACTTATATCATGTTCATATCGGATAAATTTGTGCAAAAATTACAAAATTATGTACGTTGTATCGGAGTACTGCACTTAAATTTTTAAAATTTTTGTAGATTGTGTACTACATTTAAAACTCCAAACAAACATTACACATAAAATGTGCAGTGTTTATTTGTTAAATTCTTTGGTATGAAGTTATTTTGTACACATATGTTGCATAGAGAAATAGTAGTGCAGCGTAGAGAATTTTGTGGGCTTTTTTTTTGTTACATTTCGTTGTGTACTAAGGTATTTTGTACGGAATAATTATAGGTACCCATGGCTAACATTCAAGACTTACTCGTGTTCTTTGGGAGTGGGCTCGTACGCGATGGGCCGTGCGGGGCGGACGTGTCAAATTGTGATCGAACTGTGATCCATGCACCCGGTTTGAATACCATGACCCTGCATGATCTTCGGAGGTGTGTCCGTTATGCGTTCGATGTAACATCCCAATTTTTTGCTTTTATTTTGAAGAAATAATTTTAAATTAATTATTTCCAATTATCTGGAATTTTCAGAATTTAAAGTTTCTGTTGAGAAGAAAATTTAATATCAAAATAAGTTGGAAATATTTTTCATATGTTTAAAACATTATCAGTGAATTATGTGAATTTTCTGGAATTTTTGGAATTTATTTGGTATTTTTCTGACTATTTTAAAGTCCTCTACTAATTTCTGAAATGTATAAAAGATTTAAATATCCAAACTCTTCCTGGGTTGACACTTGTCACCCATCCGCTCGCTCTCCTCCGCCGAGCTAATCCTCGCCGCTCTCGCCTCATCCCGCCTCCTCCTTTCATTGCGCCAAGTGTCGCGCATCCGACAAAGACCACCACTCGCGGCTAATACTCAAAAGGGTAAACTACCCTTATTGGGTAGGCTGAGCCTCCCCGCCCGACTGGTTACCTACGCCGCTCTCTCCTCTCCCCCGCTCCCTCGGCGCGCATTCGAGCCCCGCTCCGCGCGCGAGGTTGAGTTCTTTTTTTTGATTTGCGCTGACAAGCGGGCCCCACCTGTCATAGATCGGTTCGCGTGGACTCACCGCCGGTGGTCCCACTGCCGAACCGTGCGTCCCCGACGTTTCGTCCTCGACCGTTCTCGTTCGCGCGTGGCCGCCATTGAAGCCACTCACCCAGCTCGCCTCTCCGCCTCCCCGACCGCTCCGCTTCGCCGTTAATGCGTCGGGAGAGACCGCGCGTTGCAGCGCCATTAAACGCCACCGTCCCTCGCGAAGAGACGCCCGTTTCCGCCGCGAAGCGTCGGTAACCGCCGCCATTAACGCCGGCGAGGACGTGCGTCCGTTTCCTCCTCCGTCGCGTATAAAACAAGTCCCGGACGACCCTCTTTCCCCTTCGCACTCTCCTCTCTCTCCGCTTCGCGTGCGTTCATAGCCGTAGTCGCCGCCGTGATTCGGCCGCCGGCGAAGCCGTCGCCGCCACCGGTAAGCCTCCGCCGCATCGACGCCTCGCGCGCCCCTCGGTCGCGCGCCCGCCGCGCGCCACGGACACCGCTTCCTCGGTCCGCGTGCGAGTCGCGCCGCGCCGCGCCGCGCGCGTCTGCGCGGCGCCGCGCGTGGCGCTGGACCACGTGTCGCCGATCGCTCGGACTCCGCCTCGCACGCGTCATCCCCACCGCCTGCTTCACCGACGGCCGGATCGCGCGACGTGTTTCCATCTCGGCCGCCCACTCGCGTCCCGCCTCGGCCCCGCCCGCGTCGCGCCAGCGCGCGGCGTTCGCGTCCGCGCGACGCCTCGCGCGGAGAGCCGCGCCACGCGGCGCCCATCCGCCGGTTGCCGCGTCTCCACCGCCTTATCTCGCCGTCCATCCGATCGAGCCGACGCTGAGATCGCGCGCGCGTCAAGCCCATGGCCGTCCGATCCACCTCCACCGACAATGCGCAAACCGCCACGTCGGCCGCCACCTCGGCCGCCACGTCAAACTCGTCCGACGTGTTCGCCACGCCGAGCCACGTGTGCGCCACGTTGCTCGCCGGCCTCCCGTGACAAACCTTAAGGGATTACCTACCCTTAAGGGTGGCGGTGCCTCCCGCTCACTTGGCTAGCGCCGCTCTCTTCCCCCTCCCACTCCCTCGGCGCGCGTTCGAGCCCCGCTCCGCGCGCGAGGTTGAGTTTCTCCGTTTTTTATCCGCGCTGACACCTGGGTCCCACCCGTCAGCGACCACCTCTCTGCACCCGTCACCGTCCAGGGGTCCCATACGTCGAGACTCATTTTAATGAACTCACCGACCAGTGGACCCCACATGTCGAGATTTCGAATTTCTGGATTTAATCAAATCTGAAAATTTCAAATAGCCATATCTTTTTCATTTTAGCTCCAAATTGGTCCATTCAAATTTCTAAATTCATCTAAAATTTCAATCTTTCAATTGGTATATTTATTTTTAATTTTTGAATTTTTATTTTATTTTATTTATTTGGATTTCTCGATTTACGTGTAGAGACCGATTTGTCCGAGCAACATCAAGATCAAGTTCGTGAAGATTTCAACCCACACTGGAAGGCAAGTCTCCTTTGAACATTTTGCTCCTATGTTTTGCAAGTTTCCTTTGATCAACTTGCTCAAATGATTTGGAAAAATGTTTAGGTAGTTATTTTAAATTAATGCATGCTTATGTTATATCAAGTGATAGTTTGATTTAGAAAATTTAGTTAAAGACCCAATTTGTTATACCTTCCATTGAAAATTGTTCACCTTGTACCATTGTCAACTTAGGATATCCCTTTGACTCAATAATGAGCTAGCATTATATTGGTTAAATGTTTAAAATACTAGCAAATGCTTAGCGTAGCAAATCAATGTAATAATGTTCAAATGAGTAGCATGTTTATCAAATGTGTTGATGAATGATTTGTTTGAACATTGGTAATGGATGTTACCATTGTTAAATATTTTGTTTGAAAAGTGGTAATGGATGTTACCACTGTTAATTTGAAAATAAAAATGAAATTCAAAGGGAAAAGTTGACAAGGGTGGATGGAAGGTTTGGCTGGTGCAGTTAGCACGAGAATTGTTGGGTTTGTGAATGAGCCACCCTGGTCGATTAAGGACCGACGCTTGTGTTTGTCCAAACCGAGCAAAACAGTACAACCACAAGTCTATATGGGTACGACCTAGCTAACTAACCTATAAAAGTTTAGCTTAGATATCACCGGTGGTGTATTGGGTGCCGGGTATATCTTGGTTACTCATAGTGAGGAACAGGGTTTCTTCAGACTCACATGGCGCAAGAGGGGGCTCCAACTCGTGGATTCGAGTTGTGGTGAAACCTTAGCGGGTGGTATTTAAACTATACTGGAGTAGGTGAAAAGCTTTGTGATAATTTATCTGAGTCTTATGCCAAAGGAAGCATGTTGACTGCAAGGATGACTTATCTCTTGTGGGTAAAGTTGTACACCCTCTGCAGAGTAAAACTATTCGAATAGCCGTGCCCACGGTCAAGGGCGAGCAAGGAATGCATTCACATGGTAGAAGTTTTGGTTTTGATTTCAAAACAAAATGAATTGGAGAAAAACTCGGGAGTAGTATAACTCTCGTGATGTTCAGATCAGGGGGTGTAACCTGAGGTTTTGAAAATTTGGCTGTGATGGTCTGAGGTATTAGTGTTGGTAGTTTAACCTTCACTAAAGTACTTATCCAATTTCGATTATTAAATACAAGTTGTTTACAAAATGGCTTACAAAGTAATTATGTAGATTTGAAATAAAATGCTGATTTTTGCAAATAAACCATATAGCCTTCTTTTGTGAAGCCTTGCATCTATGCATTTTTCCCAAGACTTGCGGAGTACATTTTTGTACTCACCTGTTGCTCTATAAATATAAAAGCAGAGAATGAAGAAGATCAAGCCGAGAGTATAACCTCGCCAATGTGGATGCGGTGGATTCTTCTCGGATGCCTAGGATTCGTTTCCCCAGTCAATTGCCTGTGGCAGATTGATGGGTCGACTATTTATCTTCATTTGCTTCCGCTGTGTTTATTTTTTTGCTTGAGGTTCTGTGAACCTTAGTAAGGCAATGACCTTTGTAAAACTTCAGTTATTATTGTAATAAATCGTGGATGACATTGTACCGCTTTTTCGGATATCTGTGTGTACTAGCTTTGATCCGGGACTAGTACCAAATGCACTGAGGTGCGGGAGTTTCTACCGGGTCCCACAAGTATGGTATCGAGCCATCTTGATCAGAGGACGAGCCCTAGGTTTTGGTAAGCTTTAAGGATTTATATTTAATAAAAATTTATGTACAAAAATATAAGTTACTTTTGCTTCTACTCTTTTCTTACTTAGTATCTTGTTCTTGTCCTACCCTCACTATTTAAAAATCTTTCTTGACTCTCCTTATTTTCAAACTTATAGATGTCGTGTTCTTCGTCGTCTTCACCCCATGGGATCACCATTCTCATGGCGAGAGTGAGGAGCTTTTGCGACTCTTCTACGACGCTTAATGCAAGATCGAAATATAATCAACACCCATTTTCAGAGGGTGGAACACTAGAGTGATGACTATGGATTCATGGATCATGGAGGTATTCATCTATGCTCGGATGGGCAGCTTGACCCGCTCATGCGCAGGATTGAGCACCCTCGGACCCATCAGACGGACGCTATCCGGATGCGGCCAAGATGGTGATAGCAGAGTTGTGCGGAGGCACAAGGAGGAGTTACTGACGATCGCCCTTTGCTTCTTTCCGACTACCGAGCGGGACAGACCCACCCCGAGGCTTTCGGATCGTGGTGGGCGACCCACGCTGTCTCATCAGTGCAGATTCACCCAAGCATCGTCGCGACTTACGCGAGCTCGGCAGAGATAGGACTTCTCCGGATGCTTCGACGTCGAGCTACGACCACTCCGACACTCTCGAGCACACCGCCGCAGAGTGAGGCCGCCACGCCGACGCAGACAAAGCGAGGACAGTCCGAGGCGCAGGTGGAGCGCCTTCGAGCTGCCACCACTACACCGACTCCACCAGCTCCTCGTTGTCGCCGGTCGACTCTCTCGGGACCTCGCACTAGGCTCACCGCAAGGAAGAGTGTGCGACGCCCGATCCGCTACCCGACCTCGACATCGGCGGATCCACCGAGGATGCCGCCGCTTGCTCGGATCACCTACTTTCACCAGAGCCGATCACGGTCGCGTTCGCGAACAACCGCCGTGGTTGTGGGCAGAGTCACTCGTCGGACTCGAGGAGGATCCCGAGGAGGAGCGGAGGAGCGTATCATCGTTGAGGACAATTAGATGTTAGATAGACTACCCCTTTTTCAGCTTGTTTATCGATACTAGAACGCTTTTGTAATGTTATGGATTGTACCAAGCCTTGTGCATTTGTGGTACAGACCATTTTCAAAAGTTAATTTGAATTTCAAAAGTTGAGTTTTCTCAACTGTTGTGTTAATCTTGTGTGATGTTTTGGGATGATAAATTGCCCTGTCTCTCATCTATGCTTTTCCCTCTTTTCTGTACTTTTCTTGATGGAGCTTGGATGGTGAACACGAGAAGCAACATCAACAACAACCAGCGCCCAACAACAATGAAGCCCCAATTCCACCTCCGCCACCCAAGCTCCCAACATGGAACAAATGATGGCCATGCAACTTCAACTTCTTGAGGCTTTGGCCCAAAATCAAGTCAATCAAGCTCAACAAGTACCTATTCAACCACCGCATGATCTAAGCTCGGGAATTCATGAGGACCCGACCTCCGACCTTCGCGAGATCTGCCGATCCGTTGGAGGCGGATGATTGGATCAAGGAAGTGGAAAGGAAGCTGAATCTAGCTCAATGTGCTGAACATGAGAAGGTTATGTACGCTGCTCATCAACTCCAAGGAGTTGTTTGCCAATTGGTGGGACAATTCTGCACAGCACACCGGGATGCCCGAAACATTGGTTGGGCGAGAATTTTTGGAAGCCTTCCGTAATGCTCATATTCCTATGAGTATTATGGAAATGAAGAGGAAGGAGTTCCATCATCTGCGCAGCAGGAAACTGAGCGTTTCGCTTATTTAAGCAAATTCATTCAGCTATCTAGATATGCCCCAGAAGATGTGGCGTCGATGCATAAAGATTTGGAGGTTCATGGGAGGATAGACCCCAACCTCAAGGTTCAATTAGTCTCCAATGACTACCCTACTTTTCAAAGATCTAGTGAATAAAGCTTTATTGCAAGAAGATGCTCAACGCCAACTCTTCGACTCCGGAAGAGGAAGTTCCAAGCTCGGCGATCATGCGGCGCTTCACGATTCACGCCACCACAGTACAACCGACCTCCAGTACATAGTCATATAAGGACACCGATTTCTGCACCTCGTCCTTTACCTCAAGCTCCTAGAACTGGAAATGCAGCCCAACTGCAGCAAAACAGAAATGTAGCTGCAGGAGTGCAATGCTACAATTGCAAGAATATGGGACACTATGCCACAACTGTCCACAGAAACGTCAAGCGGTAACCCCGGTTCGTTTCAATCTTGACCCTACACCAGCAAGAGCTCCAACCAATGGTCAAGGACGTGGAAGCCCTCAAACTCCCAAGACTCCACAAAACATTAATCGAGGGCGTATCAACCATGTCATCGCAGAGGCAGCGGAAGATGCACCAGACGTAGTTCTGGGTAAGTTCCTAGTGAACTCGCATCAAAGAATCATATTATTTGATTCTGGAGCTACACATTCTTTCGTAACAAAGGCTTTTGTTGAAAAGAATAATTGGAAAATTTGTTTGCTAAAGGACCTTATGATAGTCCAATCTCCTGGAAAAGAATTGAGGACTAATTTGGTTAGCCCTAGTGCAACCATAATTATAAGCGGAGTAAAGTTCCTAGCGAACCTTATTATAATAGACTCCGATGGCCTAGATATAATACTTGGTATGGATTGGTTGACCAAGTATAAAGGGCAGATCGATTGTGCCAATCGTGCTATTATTCTTACCAATTCTGATGGAATTCAGATAAGGCATGAGTCCGTTATGCATTCCAGGAAGGACAGTATGTTAACCAGTCTAAAAGGAAAAAGCTTAGAAGATGTGACAATAGTCCGCGAATACCCTGATGTATTTCCTGAAGATTTGCCAGGATTACCACCTGATCGAGAAGTTGAATTTGTTATAAATCTGGTGCCTGGTACAGCTCCAATATCAAAGAGACCCTATCGGATGTCAGCCGATGATTTAGCAGAAGTCAAGAGGCAGATCCAAGAATTGTATGAGAAAGGATTCATCAGACCAAGTTCTTCGCCTTGGGAGCCCTGCTTCTAGTAAAGAAGAAGGATGGTAGTCAACGGATGTGCGTTGATTATCGAGCTTTAAATGAAGTCACTATAAAGAATAAGTATCCCTTACCTCGGATCGATGATTTGTTTGACCAACTCATAGGATCAAGTATCTTTTCCAAGATTGATCTTGGTCGATATCATCGCTTGAAGATTAGACACGAAGATATACCAAAGACCGCCTTCCACAAGATATGGATTATATGAGTATACGGTGATGTCTTTTGGTCCGACAAATGCACCGCATACTTCATGAACTTGATGAATAAAGTCTTTATGGATTATTTAGATAAGTTTGTTGTTGTTTTCATAGATGACATTCTTATCTATTCAAGAATAATAAAGAACATGAAGGTCATCTAAGGATAGTGTTGCAAAGACTCGTGAACACCGCTTATATGCCAAATTTAGCAAATGTGCATTTTGGTTAAAAGAAATTGAGTTTTTGGGACATGTGATCTCAGCAGAAGGAGTATCTGTAGATCCTGGAAAAGTTAAGGATGTATTAAATTGGACTCCACCCAAGACAGTAATCGAGATCCGAAGTTTTCTGGGATTAGCCGGTTACTATCGTCGATTTATTGAAGGCTTTTCCAAGATTGCGGACCTTTAACCCAATTTAAAGAAGGAGAAGAAATTTGAATGGAATAAATCCTGTGAGGATAGTTTTCAAGAGTTAAAGAAAAGGTTAACTTCAGACTTCTGCGGTTACCGATATTCAAAAGATTTTGAGATATTTTGTGATGCTTCAAACAAGGTCTTGGTTGTGTACTAATGCAAGAAGGAAGGGTGGTAGCTTATGCATCAAGGCGATTAAGACCGCATGAAGAAAATTATCCCACTCATGATTTAGAACTAGTTGTCATTGTGCATGCTCTAAAGTTATGGAGGCATTACTTAATCGATGAATCGGTGTGAGATATATACTGAGATCATAAAAGTTTAAAGTATATATTCACCCAAATTGACCTTAATATGAGACAAAGAAGATGGCTCGAATTGATAAAGGATTATGATGTGGGAATACACTATCATCCAGAAAAACTAATGTAGTAGCCGATGCTTTGAGTCGAAAGAGTCATATAAATAATCTGTCAATTCGGATAAGCGATTAACCCTCCATGAAGAATTTCAACGATTAAATTTGGAAATAGTTAACGAAGGTATTCTCATGCAGATTGAAGGTTCATCCTACCTTGGAAGATCAGATCAAGGCAGCCCAACGAGAGGATGAATATGTTAAAGAGATAAAAGAGAACATGAAGAAAGGTAAAGCACTGGTTTCTCGTAAGATGAAGAAGGAATTCTTTGGTTTGGAAAAGGATTCTAGTACTCAAAAAAGGAAATAAAAGATTTAATTCTAAAGGAAGCTCATGAATCAAGATATTCCATTCATCCCGGAAGTACAAAAATGTATCAGATTTAAAGGAAAGTTACTGTGGAACAAAGATGAAAAGGGAAATTGCAGAATATGTAGCCTTGTGTGACATATGTCAAAGAGTTAAGCGAGCATCAAAGACCTGCTGGTCTTTTACAACCTCTGCATATACCGAATGGAAATGGGAGGAAATTGGAATGGATTTCATAACAGACTACCAAGAACCAAGTTAGGTTATGACTCAATTTGGGTTATAGTTGACCGTTTAACAAAAGTCGCTCATTTCATACCAGTGAAGACTACATATTCGGGAGATAGATTGGCAGAGCTTTACATGTCAAAAATTGTGTGTTTGCATGGAGTTCCAAAGAGGATCGTGTCAGATAGAGGAACACAATTTACCTCAAGATTTTGGCAGAAGCTTCATGAAGTTTTGGGCACCAATTTAAATTTCAGTACTGCTTATCATCCTCAAACAGATGGTCGATGAACGGGTAAATCGATATTGGAAGATATCTGAGAGCATGTGCTTTAGCCAATAAAGCCAGCTGGGATCAAAGTTTGCCCTATGCGGAATTCTCATATAATAATAGTTATCAATCTAGTCTGAAGATGTCTCCGTTTGAAGCCTTGTACGGCAGAAAATGTAGAACGCCGTTATATTGGTCAGAGACCGGAGAGAGTCAAGTATTCGGACCGGATATCTTGAAGTTAGCAGAAGATCAAGTTCGCTTAATCCGAGACCGATTGAAAACAAGCACGACTGCACAAAGAGTTATGCCGATAATCGTCGAAGAATGTTGGAATTTAAGCCAGGCGATCATGTGTATCCGAAAGTGTCACCTATGAAAGGGATGCGTCGATTTAAAGTTAGTGGTAAGCTTGCCCCAAGGTATATTGGACCATTTCTAGTTATAGCAAGAAGAGGTGAAGTAAACTTATCGCCTAGAACTTCCTCCTCGATTATCGATGTACATGATGTATTTCACGTATCACGCTTGAAAAAGTGTTTGAGAGTACCAGAGGAGTTGATACCTTTTGAGGATGTTGATTTAAAGGAAGACTTGACGTACCTAGAATTTCCTATCAAGATTTTAGAAGAGGCGAGCGCGCACAAGAAACAAGACCATCAAATTCTGCAAAGTACAATGGAGCAACCGTCCGAATCGAAGCAACACAGGAACGAGAAGAGGATCTTGACGAGTTTCTAATCTATTTCTCAATTCTTCCGAATCTCGGGTCGAGATTCCTTCTAAGGGGGTAGGTTTGTAACATCCCAATTTTTGCTTTTATTTTGAAGAAATAATTTTAAATTAATTATTTCCAATTATCCGAATTTTCAGAATTTAAAGTTTCATTGAGAAGAAAATTTAATATCAAAATAAGTTGGAAATATTTTTCATATGTTTAAAACATTATCAGTGAATTATGTGAATTTTTCTGGAATTTTTGGAATTTATTTGGTATTTTTCTGACTATTTTAAAGTCCTCTACTAATTTCTGAAATGTATAAAAGATTTAAATATCCAAACTCTTCCTCGGGTTGACACTTGTCACCCATCCGTTCGCTCTCCCTCCGGCCGAGCTAATCCCCGCCGTCTACGCCTCATCCCGCCTCCCCTCCCTTTCGCTGCGCCAAGTGTCGCGCATCCGACAGCAGCCAGCCACTCCGCGGCTAATACTCAAAAGGGTAAACTACCCTTATTGGGTAGGCTGAGCCTCCCCGCCCGACTGGTTACCTACGCCGCTCTCTCCTCTCCCCCGCTCCCTCGGCGCGCGTTCGAGCCCCGCTCCGCGCGCGAGGTTGAGTTCTTTTTTGATTTGCGCTGACAAGCGGGCCCCACCTGTCATAGACTGGTCTGCGTGGACTCACTGCCAGCGGGTCCCACCTGTCAGAACCGTCGTCCCCGACGTTTCGTCCTCGACCGTTCTCGTTCGCGCGTGGCCGCCATTGAAGCCGCTCACCCAGCTCGCCTCTCCGCCTCCCCGACCGCTCCGCTTCGCCGTTAATGCGTCGGGAGAGACCGTCGCGTTGTGCGCCATTAAACGCCACCGTCCCTCGCGAAGAGCGCCCGTTTCCGCGCGCGGCGTCGGTAACCGCCGCCATGCGCCGGCGAGGCGTGCGTCCGTTTCCTCCTCCGTCGCGTATAAAACAAGTCCCGACGACCCTCTTTCCCTTCGCACTCCCTCTCTCTCCGTTCGCGTGCGTTCATAGCCGTAATCGCGCGTGATTCAGCGTCGCCGGCGAGCCGTCGCCGCCACGCGTAAGCCTCGCCGCGCGAGCGTCTCGGCGCCGCCCCTCGGTCGCGGCGCGGCGCCAGCCCACGGACACCGCTCCCTCGGTCCGCGTGCGAGTCCGCGCCGCGCTGCGCTCGCGTCCGCGCGGCGCCTCGCGCGGCTGGCTGGACCACGTGTCGCCGATCGCTCGGACTCCGCCTCCGCACGCGTCATCCCCACCGCCCGCTTCACCGACGGCCGGATACGCGCGACGTGTTTCCATCTCGGCCCCACTCCACCCGCGCGTCCGCCTCGGCCCACTTCGCGCGTCGCGCCGCGCGCGGCGTTCAGCGTCCAGCGACGCCTCGCGGCGGGAGCCGCGCCACGCGGCGCCCATCCGCCGGTTGCCCGCGTCTCCACCGCCTTATCTCTCGCCGTCCATCCGGATCGAGCCGGCGCTGAGATCGCGCGCGCGTCAAGCCCATGGCCGTCCGATCCACCTCCACCGACACCGCGCAAACCGCGCGTCGGCCGCCACCTCGGCGCCACGTCAAACACGTCTGACGTGTACGCCGCCGTCGAGCCACGTGCGCCACGTTGCTCGCCGGCCTCCCGTGACAAACCTTAAGGGATTACCTACCCTTAAGGGGTAGGCGTGCCTCCCGCTCACTTGGCTAGCGCCGCTCTTCCCCTCCCACTCCTCTCGGCGTTCGAGCCCGCTCGCGCGCGGTTGAGTTTCTCCGTTTTATCCGCGGCGACACAGGTCCCACCCGTGACCACCTCTCGCACTCCGTCACTGTCCGTGGGTCCCATACGTCGAGACTCATTTTAAATGAACTCGCTGACCAGTGGACCCCACATGTCAGAGATTTCCGAATTTCTGGATTTAATCAAATCTGAAAATTTCAAATAGCCATATCTTTTTCATTTTAGCTCCAAATTGGTCCATTCAAATTTCTAAATTCATCTAAAATTTCAATCTTTCAATTGGTATATTTATTTTCAATTTTTGAATTTTTATTTTATTTTATTTATTTGGATTTCTCGATTTACGTGTAGAGACCGATTTGTCCGAGCAACATCAAGATCAAGTTCAGGAAGATTTCAACCCAGCACCAGAAGGCAAGTCTCCTTTGAACATTTTGCTCCTATGTTTTGCAAGTTTCCTTTGATCAACTTGCTCAAATGATTTGGAAAAATGTTTAGGTAGTTATTTTAAATTAATGCATGCTTATGTTATATCAAGTGATAGTTTGATTTAGAAAATTTAGTTAAAGACCCAATTTGTTATACCTTCCATTGAAAATTGTTCACCTTGTACCATTGTCAACTTAGGATATTCCTTTGACTCAATAATGAGCTAGCATTATATTGGTTGAATGTTTAAAATACTAGCAAATGCTTAGCGTAGCAAATCAATGTAATAATGTTCAAATGAGTAGCATGTTTATCAAATGTGTTGATGAATGATTTGTTTGAACATTGGTAATGGATGTTACCATTGTTAAATATTTTGTTTGAAAAGTGGTAATGGATGTTACCACTGTTAATTTGAAAATAAAAATGAAATTCAAAGGGAAAAGTTGACAAGGGTGGATGGAAGGTTTGGTTGGTGCAGTTAGCACGAGAATTGTTGGGTTTGTGAATGAGCCACCCTGGTCGATTAAGGACCGACGCTTGTGTTTGTCCAAACTGAGCAAAACAGTACAACCACAAGTCTATATGGGTACGACCTAGCTAACTAACCTATAAAAGTTTAGCTTAGATATCACCAGTGGTGTATTGGGTGCCAGGGTATACTGGTTACTCATAGTGAGGAACAGGTTTCTTCAGACTCACATGGCGCAGAGGGCTCCAACTCGTGGATGCGAGTTGTGGTGAAACCTTAGCGGGTGGTATTTAAACTATCTTCGGAGTAGGTGAAAAGCTTTGTGATAATTTATCCGAGTCTTATGCCAAAGGAAGCATGTTGACCGCAAGGATGACTTATCTCTTATGGGTAAAGTTGTACACCCTCTGCAGAGTAAAACTATTCGAATAGCCGTGCCCACGGTCAAGGGCGAGCAAGGAATGCATTCACATGGTAGAAGTTTTGGTTTTGATTTCAAAACAAAATGAATTGGAGAAAAACTCGGGAGTAGTATAACTCTCGTGATGTTCGAATCGGGGTGTAACCCGAGGTTTTGAAAATTTGGTGTGATGGTCCGAGGTATTAGTGTTGGTAGTTTAACCTTCACTAAAGTACTTATCCAATTTCGATTATTAAATACAAGTTGTTTACAAAATGGCTTACAAAGTAATTATGTAGATTTGAAATAAAATGCTGATTTTTGCAAATAAACCATATAGCCTTCTTTGTGAAGCCTTGCATCTATGCATTTTTCCAAGACTTGCGGAGTACATTTTTGTACTCACCGTTGCTCTATAAATATAAAAGCGAGAGAATGAAGAAGATCAAGTGGAGAGTATAACTTCTGCCAATGTGGATGCGGTGGATTCTTCTCGGATGCCTAGGATTCGTTTCCCACCAATTGCCCGTGGCGAATTGATGGGTCGACTATTATCTTCATTTGCTTCCATTGTGTTTATTTTTTGCTTGAGGTTACGTGAACCTTAGTAAGGCAATGACCTTTGTAAAACTTGATTATTATTGTAATAAATCGTGGATGACATTGTACCGCTTTTACGGATATCCGTGTACTAGCTTTGATGCGGGACTAGTCTTGAAATGCACAGGGGTGCAGGGAGTTTCTACCCGGGTCCCACATTCGATCGGAGACCGGTCGGAAGAAGTTGCGGATCGAGGCGTTGTATGCTACTCCGGAGATGGGGCTGGAGAGATTGTGTGGCAACTTATAAAGGTGACCGGTGATGTTGCATGGGCACGGTACATGGAGGTCGTATGCAACCCCGCCAGCATCGATATCTGGCGGAGCCAATGGTGTACATTCACTTAGTGGACGGGGCGAGTCATCCGTCGTTGGTGGTTCTAGTGGTTGTGGTGGTGGTGGCGGAGATGAAGCGCCGAGGCTCACTGGTGCTCATGAAGATGCCGATGCGGAAGAAGATGTCGGCGAGCAAGTGGGAGATGGAGGCCTGCAGAGGCGTGTGGAGGATTTCCAGGTGACCGAAGGTGTTGGGAGGTGGTGGGCCGCCCGTGTTGATTGTCACGAGTACCTCGCGGACCATTTGGAAGAAGTTGAAAGTGAGGAGGACGATGTGGATATGGAAACAGCCAGTTCTAGAGAGGAGGAAGATGACGAGGCTTCAATAGGAGGTGTTGTAGGTGGTGTTGTGACCACGGACGTTTCGTACGTCTCCTCCAGACTTGACGACATCGCAGCGGCAAGCCTAGTCCTACCACAGGCAGAGGGTGCGGAGTGGGGGTTCAATAAGGGCGCACTCATTTTAGGGGAGTGCTTTCGCGACAAGAGTGCTGCCCAGCAGGCTATTGCAAGACATGCCGTCGGCATTACCCGGACCTATCGGGTGCATGTCCTACATTATGAAATGTGTTGACGGCTCATGTCCTGGCAAGATCCGTGCGCAGCGGTTCAAGGGCACAACCTCGGAGTTCCGGATTACGGTGTTGAAGGATCACAGCTGCGAGCTTGCGGCGCCGCTACGTAGGCACCGCAATATGACGTCGGCGTATGTTGCGGAGCTGATAAGCCACCTCGTGGTGGCAGATGTGTGTATTTCTCCCAAGTTACTGTTGGCTGAAGTGACTAATATGGTAGGGTTCGAAGTCAGCTACAAAAAGGTGTGGCGGACGAAACGGAAGGTGTTAGAGCGTATGTTTGGAACGTGCGAGGAGGCGTCGACCTGGTCCCAAGAATGCTTCATCAGTTGCGAAGTATAAACCCGAAAACATACATTAACAAGAAGGAGCGGGTTCATCCCAACCAGGGCCCGAATTGTTATGTCCTTGATAGAGTGTTCTGGTCATTCCGACAGGCGATCGAAGGGTTCAGGTGGTGCCGTCCAATGCTAACAATGGACGGGACATTTCTAGCTGGCAAGTACAAGGGTACGATCCTCACTGCAGTTGTAGCTGATGCAAACTACCAGTTACTCCCTGTGGCCTTCGCAATTGTGTAGAATGAGAACATTGATAGCTGGCTTTGGTTCCTGGTCAATGTGAAGCAAGCCGTGGTGCAAGATCGACCGGATGTGTGTATCATCTTAGACCGCAATGCAGGCTTGTTGTCCGCGTTGCGCGCAATGCAGACCGGTACACAACCCCCATTTCAGTGGAATGATATGAAGAACCGTTGGTGCATGAGGCATCTCGTGGCGAACTTTCACACAAGGTTCCGTAACAAAGACCTAATAAAGATATTCAAGAAGTTTTGCATGCAGAACCAAAAGCGAAAGTTTGACGCATTGTGGAGGCTGCTTGATCAGGAGACCAGCAACCATGCACAACAACCTAACCAGGGTGAAGCTGGCCCTGTGGAGGGGGGTTCTACAAGAGTCGGAGAGTTTACACAGTGGGTTCAGTCGAACGCGTCTGACTTGGAGATGTGGTCCCTGCTGCATGACACCGGTGGAGCAAGGTACGGAATCATGACAACAAACATGTCCGAGGTGTACAACGGTGTGTTGAAAGGTGTTAGATCCCTACCCATCACAGCAGTCGTGGAGGAGACTTGGAACCGTTTTGTCGGGTATTTTGTGAACAGAGCCATGATGGCGAGAAAACATCTAGACGAGAGCAAACAACTCTCTGAGGTTTTCCAGGCACATATGGACAAAAAGATAGAGAAGACTCGTTGCTATAATGCTCGTACCATGGATGGCATTAGAAGAAAATTCGAGATCCGCCTTAGATAGAACTACATGAGGGGTCACACAAGAGGGGATCGCAAGCAGGTCTGCACAATTGATGACAACGCATGTTGCACCTGTAATAAATCGCAACTTCTACATAAGTTGTGCTCCCATGTATACGCGGCATGCGCGGTATGGCGCCAGGCACCGACTCCTTACATCTCCAGGTACTTCGATATTCACCACCTGTATCAGACCTGGAGTACGGAGTTCCATTCGTACGGGGTGGACATGCACTCCGGGAGCTATGGCTAGGGCAAGTGAAGTGGGTGCCCAACGAGGCATTGAAGCATGTTGGCCGAGGAAGACGGCAAAGCCGTCGCATCCACAACGACATGAACGACAGCCAGCGTGGGGATCGACGTCGACGTCCGAGGTGCAGACTGTGCAAGACGATTGGGCACTCGTTGAGGCAGTGCCCAAACAGGCCGATGTCAAGCAATGCTCCGCCGTAGTGAGCTTATAGTTATGTAGTGTTTTTTGCTAGTTGTTTTTCTGTGTGTGTTGTATTATACTCAAGTGATATGTTCTACAATTTTGTATGGGGCTACACTTGTTACATTTCGCTATCGTGACGTTATGGTGCTGCGTTTGTAATTTATTTACTTCATCGCATGGGTATATTGGTACGTATATTTATTTTGTATCTTGCTATGTTTGGTACATGTCACTGTCGTTACGTTTGTTCCACATTGTGTTATCGTTTTGGACTAACATTTTTTGCTTCAATGCCAGGACATGGCTTACGAGATGCTAGACCCCCGTTGGGATAAGCACCACCGATGCCAGGCGTGGATATCGGGTGAGGTCCCCCCAGCCTTCATCCTCAGGGGCCCCCGCAAGTACTGGCCTCTAGACAAACGGTACATCCCACTTCTGCGGAACACTGGTCTGCTGCCCATTGCCCTCATGGTAAATGTACCACATGCATTCCAGTTCGATGCAGCGTTGTTGTCCGCACTCGTTGATCGCTGGAGACCGGAGACTCACACCTTCCACTTCCGGTGGGGTGAGATGACGATCACTCTTCAGGATGTGTGCATGCTAACTGGACCACCTCTCCGTGGTGCTGCAATGGTGCCACCCCGACATCCAGGGGACTGGAAGGAGCTTCTGGGTCGACGGTTCCCTATCGCGATCCCGCGTAGTGCAGCACGTGTCCCTCTTTCTTGGCTTCGACGGTACATGACCTGCCCCGAGGATGCGCCTGAGGACGTGGTGCGGACTCACTTCTTCGTGTACCTCCTATTCCTCTTTGGGTGGGTCCTATTTCCTACCACCACTGGGAACTCCGTTCACCCTAGCTACATACACCTTGCGGAGTCCTCGACGCCATATCTCTCTACGCGTTTGAACTAATTACTTATTACTTATTTCACTGCAGTACGACCGCCTCCATCGTATACATGACGACGCTGCTGACCTTCTGCACGTTGGGCTTCGACAAAATACGGCTCATCGTTGGATGTCTTCAGTCCGCAATATTTTCAACGAGGCGGTCGCGATCAAGACCATCACCGCAGCCAAGACGAGAGATGAAATCGTCGCACGACACGGTGGCAGGGGACCACATCCAGCTCCACCCCCCTCGTCTGGACGTCCGTCGCAATCTAGTGCCCGTCCCAGCTACGCTCGCTCATCATTGGTGCGACTTGGCCACACGGTACGTTAATTGCTTAATGTTGTTCGTTCACTCGTTTGCCACTTATTTATCGTACTTCCACCTTTCCTTGCAGCCATCACGACGGGACACCGATTTGCTAGAGCCATCGTCGTCAAGGAGGTACACGCAGGGCGCAACGTCCTCTTCCGGGAGATTGGCCAGGACTGAGAGCGACGCTGACTCGGCCCGGCGATCGGGGGAGCAGTCCGGGCGTCCAAGCTTTGCTCGCTCGTCCTCCACGCGCTTCGGCCCAGCGGTGTGATATTTGCCAACTTTTAGTTCATCTACTCGTTGGGCACTTATGTCTCATGCTTCACTTTCTTGCAGCGCTTGGCACGGGATAGCAGTTTCACGCAGCCGTCGGCATCCCGGAGGGCGACACCACAACCAATGCTCCGTTCGGGCCAACAAGAGCTCCCTATTGAAAGTGACACCGACTCGGCACAGCAGCAGGCCGAGACACCGCCTCCATGCGATTATGGCCGTCAGTCAAGCGTGCATGGACGTTTTGGTCATATGTATGAGCAGACGTACGAAGGGTACACTGCACAGGAGTACATGCATGACTTACCGCCGCGATGGTCATTCGGACAGCCGTATACATCGGTACAATATAATGTCCAACACGTAATATATATATGTACGCTCGGACGCACTAACACGTACTGTAAATGAATGCAGGGTTACGCGGAACAACTCGGACACGAAGGCCAGGGTCCTTCGTCTTCATTGCCGAATCTGCAGTACATGACTTACTACAAGATTCAAGGCACTACAAATGTCGCGGTGTATGCACTAATCAACCTTTGTTATGTGCACAGGACATAGACCCGATCGCTGAACGAATGGTGGCGCTGCTTTCGGCAATACATCGCAGCCCTCCACGGAGTTCTTGGCAACACCGCAGCATCACAATCACGACCTCGAGACGCACGAAATGAGCACAGCGACAGCTCACCTACTCTCATGACCACTTACGCCGGCAAAGGAAGCGCCACCACCTCGAACATAATTTTTTTGCATTGTATTGAAACGAAACGGATGTTGTACATGGAAATAGACTTGCACCGAGATGGAAATAACATAGCGCACAAAGTTTATTTAGCATGCATTACACATACATATATTAACTCTCCAGCAGGAGAAGACTCGCTAACAACAAACACAAGATATAACATAGCATAAAACATTACCAACATAGACGACAACAACCTTCAGTTCGACATATTCACGATAAAAATGAACACAACACAACAAAGAAAATACCACACAACATTACATTTATCTTCCACTCCAGTGTATCGAAACGACGCCCCATCTCCTGGAAACGACGTCGCATCTCCACGAGGTCGCTATCCCCCACGACGACTCTCACGCCGAACATTATCTGTACTAGTGCCTATTTCATCCTCCCACACCCAGAATCGACAACCGCCAGGGGCGTCCTGTGCTTCATGAGAAGAAGATTATGAAATATACCTACACGATTTGAACGAATACGAAACAATCGTCCTCACCGAGTGAAAGGGGCACTTGTAGTAGTGCCGCCCAAGATTCGCAGCCGTGTGTGAGGTCTTACGTCTAACTACCGCGTTGCATTGTGGGCAAATCACGGAGGGTGCCGATGAAGAGGTGCTGAGATGACTCATTTCGTCGTCGGGGGGAGTGAGCACGAAAGAAAGCTACAACTAACTCAGGAGGTGAGGGAGAGCAATGCAGGGGACTAGGTGAGGAATGCCTCCCTCTTATAGGCTCGGTGGGGGGCTTAACTCACGAAAGACGAAAGACGCCAGCTTTGTAAAAGATCACTTTGCGCAGTGAAATGGAAAAAGCGAACGACTTTGCGCGATGACATGATAAAAGAGGTCAGTTCTGCAGACATACATGACAAGAGCGGTCAGCTTTGGGCACTGACATGACAAAAGAGGGCAGCTGTACGCAGTGACAAGATGCAAGAGGACATCTTTATGCAGCGATAAGACGACACAACCTGGCTTTGCGTAGTGACATGAACACACTGGCAGCTTTGTGCATCGATAGGACACGAACACACCAAATAAAATAAAACACGACGAATACAAGGTACAACCATACACCTCGTTGCCTACATGCCAAACGAGCCTCGTGGCACCCACGTGGAGTATTGCTGAGGTGTACGCCTCGGACGTGGCTGGCCATCGTTGTAGTGGCACGCACATATACAGCTAGGGTTCACACAGCAACATCCGGGATCGTACGAGCTTACTATGTTCACGACTTCCTCGTTGCCCCGCTCGTGTTGCATCTGTTGGCGGATGTTGTTGTTCTCCTCGTTGAGAGTCTCGATTCGCTCCTCCAACTCAAATATTCGTTCCCATAATGTATTCACGTAGATGGCAACATACCGTTCATGAGGAGGGTCGATCCAGCGTGAGAAGTCGCATTTCGCCATCTGCACGAAAGGACGGTTACAAAGGATGATCCATAAGTACTAATGAAAATTGTACTATTAGCAATTTCTACCCCTGAGTGTGGGCATCAGAAGAAACATCGCCCGCCATCGACTGGGCCATCCAAGACCTGCACGACCGCATCCTCATTGTGTCTGCATTTTCGCCATGCGGGTTGAGCACGCCGGCTTGGTATCAGGCGGTAGTTTGGATCGAAGTTCTTCCTCCTTTCCAAGAGAAGTTCTTCCTTTGGTGAGCCATATCCGACTGGACCCTCGACTTCCGACATGGTATGTTTCTGCATGACGGAGAAGGAGCTGGGGCTTCGTTCGATTTAAAGAGGTCTCTACGTAGGGGCCGGGGGACCAAGAAAACGATGCAGCTGACACGGCAAAGACTCCTGCGCACGCGCATGGAAAAGGGCAGATACCCGAGGAGGTGTCATCTTGTCATTTCATGGCTTGTTCATTTTTTCTGCGCGTGCCCACCCAACCGAGTGAGGGCTACCCACTGCAAAGACTGGACTAAGCCACCTTTGCGCATCGACATGACCAAAGACTGCAAAGATAGGACTGCACACCTTTTTGCGATGGGAAGCGATGTCGACTTTACGCAATGAGTAGACAGAGTACGCAGATCGCGGCTTTGTGCGTGGCGGGATGAGTGGCTCGCTAGCGGCGACAAGACGAGACGGTCCGCTTTGAGCAATGGATGCGGATGACTAGATAGCTTTTGCGATGCAGGAAAGAGTAGCACGCTTACGCGGCGACAAGACAATACGGACCAGCTTTGCGGTGACAACCCAAGACGGCGCGACTTCTGCGATGGATGAGGACAAGACATGACGCGACGAGACGAGGGTGGCCAGCTCTGCACAGTTTCATTAATTCTCGGTGCAACTTTTTTGCAGCGCGAAGTAACCTCTCCATACCATCCCCTGATCATACAAAAGGAGGTGCAAGGGATTGGGGTGAAAGCACTATAGAATCCAAACTCCACACTTTCAAGATGGACAAGAAGCAGAAGGCACAGTGGGAGAAGATGCAGAAGCAATGGGAGGATACTCGCGACATAGCAAGAGCTGCGGCGGCCCGCGATGAACGGGTGAGGGCAGCTGCAGCGCGGGCCCAAGCAGCGGTGCGTGCAAGGACGACAGCTCCCCGAGAAGATATCCCGCG
Source organism: Melocanna baccifera (assembly GCA_036346265.1). Taxonomy (NCBI): domain Eukaryota; kingdom Viridiplantae; phylum Streptophyta; class Magnoliopsida; order Poales; family Poaceae; genus Melocanna; species Melocanna baccifera. The sequence goes on along the minus strand of JAYEVJ010000212.1, from coordinate 119,125 downwards.
TTGCACCGACCCCATCCCGACGGTTCCAACGGAGCGTTCGCCGCAAGACCCGCCAGAGGGGGAGATGCCACCCCTCTATTGGTGTTAAGACCAATGTAAGTTCTTCAAGTCGAAGCACCCGCTTAGCTTGGGTATGCGCTACTTGGGTTGCGCAAACTATTCCAGTGACTATCCCGACCGACGTTGGGACACGAGAACCTATCGACAGCCGGTAAGAACCGCTTACAGTGTGTTTCTCCCCACTACTTCTCTCTTCATGTACGCACTAACATTTCTTGTGTACTCGTAGTCCCCGGAACCGCTGTGCGGGTATCGCAAGTGGATCGATCTAGAGATCCACCCATACGACCAGTGGACTCTCGACTTCCAGCAGTGGGTTGAAAGAACGGCATCAGAGACTCGTGAGGCGGAGCGCCGAAACGACGAGCAGGCCGACCGTATACGTCGGGAGACGCAAGCTCATTTCGAGACGTGCACGCATAGGGAGCGCGAAGCTCGCGAAAGGGAGTGCGAAAGGAAGAGGGAGCTAGCGGCCAAGGCAAAAGAGGCAGCCGAGGAGTTCGACGCAGAGGTCGTGAGGAAGGGAAAATGGCCCCGGTCCACGCAGTAGGTGGGGCTATTCCGCGCTGGTCCGGTGAATGGCCCCGGTTATTAGGTGTGTGTGTGTTCGGGTTTGTTTTCGTCCGCATAACAACGCGCACATGTATCGTAGGAGTATGTCGGTTTATTTTCTATCGTGCAACACATGTCACTCTACTTTGTATGCTATGCTATTTCCATGTTTATCACTTAGCTTCCCATTCAATTCTTCGTATCCTCAATATCTAAATATCCAAATAATATCCTTCACATTCAAATAATATGAGATATGAGGACATACATATCCAAATCTATGAAAATCTAAATGAAAGGACTTAAATATGTATTCCAAAGCATTTCATCTTCTTTTGAGAAAGTTCTGTACTTTTTTCATTTTTACAAATTGCTAAATTTTAAGATCTTTGCACAGTTTTAAGCAGATTTGTGATTTTCATATCTTTTAATGTGCTCGTGATCTGAGATACGCGTAATTATGACTTTTTGATCCTCACAGATTGGTCTATGTGGATAAATTTCGTCATAATTAATGGACTCTTGTAAGTGATTTAGCTAGCTTTTTAAGCTCAATTGTAATGCACAAACTTTCACATTTTCATACCTTTTAATGTGCTCGTAATATGACGTACGCATAATTATGACTTTTCATCCTCAGATATTGGTCTATATGTACAATTTTTTTCATAATTTTTGGACTCTTCTAACTCATTTCTTCAACTAGCTATTGATGCTCATTTGGAATGCAAAAACCGAATATTCTGCTACTTACATGGAATGTCCAAGCTTTCAAATAAACTATCAGGAGTAACATTTTCAAATATCTTTTCAAATAAGTAATCAAACTCTATAATTGCTCACATGTACCCATTTTATTTTTTTATGACGACATTAAGATGAATGAATTAGTATCAATCTCCATATGTTCAATATGTTTCAAATATCTTTTTACGTTTCAGTTACAATACAACGTAGTAGTACCAAATTCAAAAACATAAATTCACATCAAATCAATATTTGGTACGTTATGTATTTGTAGGTAATCTTTATGTGAACATACGTATTATAAGTCAATGTGTCATACAGTGCGTATGTGTAGGTAAAAATCCACATATGATGGATGCTTTATTGTAGTGTAGATAATGTCGTGGTACGAGGCAGCTTTGCCCAGTGACTCGACAAAACGGGCCAGCTTTCCGCAGTGACATTACAAAAGCGTCCAGCTTTCCGCAGTGACATGAGAAAAGAGTACAATTTGCAGGCTCTGACAAGCCTTCATAGGGACATTTATTGCTACACTGCTATCCTGACTATCCTCAAAAGCTTCCCATGTCGTCCTCTCCATGGACTATGCCCACTGCACCAGATAACCTGCCTACATAAAGGCCTCCTATGTCTTCCATACCACATCTCCTCCTTAAGCCATCACAAATACTACTACACAATAATGTCTTCCTGGAGGTCCGACCCATTTGGAGTGCCGGAGTGGCATGACCGCCCGAAGTGCCATTGCGGCTTTAGGACGATGTTGCAAGTCTGGACGGATCGAGTACAACGAGCCAAATACACCGTAGGTTCTTCAAGTGTCCGGACCGGATGACGACTTGTGGTAACGACAACAACTAAATCATTTGTTTCGTTATCGTTTTTCAACTTGATCCATGACATCTACCACGCCACACATAGGCTTGCACGTTCATCGAATGGGTGGATCGGGTGTCGCCGCATGGCGGATAACCGGCGGTGCGGTGGAAAACAAAGGACAATACTTTGTCAAGATGACTCAGCTCGCGAGGTGGAACGCAGTGATGCGGCTTGAGCAAGAGCGCCACGCGAGGGTGGACCAAATCCGTCTGAAGGGCAAGGAGGATGAGCTGCAAAGGAGGCGGGAGCGATTAAGTCTGCGTGAAGCGGGCATCAAGCGTCGGAGGAAGAGCTTCAAGCTCGTGAGGCGCTCTCAAGACCAAGAGTGACAGGAAGAAGGATGCAATGAGCCATCTTGAGCGCGACAAAAAGGGGAAACAACCACGCTACACCCAGTAGACAAAATGTAATAGACCCAGCAAGTTATTTTCCCTAAGGCATGCATGTTAGGACTAGTGGTGGAGAGTTCCACACATGCCACATGCCACTGGTCACATCACTTACCACTTTATGTATCGAATCGTTCCTAAAAAAATTTACCCAATTTTTTTATGCATCTACAACTTACATTGAACATACACTTCTATTACAACTTTATCTTATTTTCCCGCAGTTTATAACTACAAAATTGACAAAACATACAAACATCACGCGGATTGCAAACCCTTAAAACATACCAAACCCTAAAAGTCACTTACCACTTTATATATCGATCGTTCTACGCACAATCGTTCCTAAAAAAAATTACCATAATTTTTTATGCATCTATAATGAGCCAATCAACATAAACTTGTTTTACAATTTTATCAGATTTTTTTCTGTTTCACAACTACAAAATTAACAAAACTTATAATCATTACAGTTCCTGCACTCATTCCCACGTGTTCAATATCACTTTCATTCATTTCGTCCAATTGTTCATATCACATTTGTGCTCAAAAAAATTTTCATTAAATTGTTTCTAATAAAACAACATACCATGATCGAAATTTGTTATTGTCACTTCAACACATTTTTCACGGTCAGCAATATATGAAAATCACAAATACACTAATCGTTACTTCACACAAATTTCGTTCGTACTCTACCAAACAATATTTTAAATTTTCAAAATTGCACAAAAATTTACACAACTATTACAGTGGACTCCACTTCAAATTTATATTTTTCCACTCATTTTATATATGCACATAAATTTTTTTAAATAATTACTTTATATATGTATAAGTAAATATATATTTTGGGTGGAGAATGAATTTCAGGAGAGGGAATCGCAAAAACCGGATGAATAGTGGGTGGTGCGCCCGGGGGCCGCACCACCGCGCGTGAACAGTGGGTGGTGCGGCCGGGGGGCGCACCACCAGTTCAAGCTACAGTGGGTGGTGCGGCCCCCGGGCGCACCACCGGCCCACGTGTCACTCTCTCGTTGTTTCGCGGTCGGGAAGGGGGCTAGTTTTGGAATTCTGATGATCTGGGGGCTATTTTTGGAATTTTGGGGAATAAACAAGCCATATGTGTCCAAATTTCCTCCAGCAATGGCTTTTTTTTTGCCTTTTTTGGCCCCTTCGCCGGCCACCTCATACAAATCAGCGCTTCGATTATAGATTTAGACCCAATTTCTTGCACATTACTAACTCAAATCTAGAGGCCGCTCAATTAGGCTGAAATTTAGTAACTTATAGCTAAAATTGCACTGTACTTGATTAAAATTACATTGTAGCTGACGGTAACTTATTTAGCATAATTAATTTTAAAAAATCTAAAAATAGAAAAAAACAGTTTAGCCCATCACGTATAATACAAATAAATACAGAAAAAAAAAAGCAGTAAAAAAGCTCAAAAAAATACTAAAAAGTCAGAAAAAAATAATAAAAAATGAACCAAAAACTAGAAGTCTAAATCCAAATAAAGAGACCTTAGTACGAGCTATTGTGGCTGATTTCTCCCTCTCCGCCCTCCCCCTTCCTTGTAATTTCCAACCCCCAACGGGAGTTTGCCATGGCGGTGGTTTGCCATGGCGGCGGCGAACCCGCAACGGGAGAGCACGCCGACGTGCCGCAGAAATGCAGAAAGTCCTGAAACCGAAATCCCCCACACCAGTTTTATCCATCCTCTTTCAAGAAAAATCAGATTAATTTAGCCTAATACCCCATGGGAGATTCCAACAAAGCAAATAGATGGGTGAAACGACACCGCTGCTCGCCTCGCCGTGGTTCCGAGTTGTGGTAACACCTTCATCCCAGGCGCACGAGCTCCAATCTCCCGCATTCACTCCCATCTGTTATTGCTTTCAAAAAGGGGCACACGGGAAAGGATTAAGGAGGAAGTAGGGGTAATTTGGGTTTGTGTAAGACCCGGAGCAGCAACTCCAGGATCTTCCGTGTATTACCGCACTAGTCCCAGATCAAAGCTAGTGCACACAGTTGAACAGATATGATACATAACCAACAACGATTTATTACAATACTCGAGAGTACAGACCTCGAAGTCTTTTATTACATATGAGGGTTTAAGTCCTCACACAAACAGAACACAGCGGAAGCAAAAGTTAAACCGGCGAAGTCCCATCAATACACCACACGCAATTGACTGGGAAAGAGCGACCTAGTCCTCCGAAAAGAATCCATCACAGCCGCAAGCGAAACAATAGTCATAATCTCCTTCTTGAGCTTCGACCTCCTCTGAGAGTTAATTTGAAGTGTAGTATGTGAGTACATAAAGTACTCCGCAAGTCTTGGGAAAATGCAATAGATGCAGGACTTCTCAAAGGAAGGTTATATGGTTCTTTTGCAGAAATCAGCATTTTATTTCAAATTTACATACTTATCCTAAAAGCAATTTGTTAAACAGTTTATCTTCAATAATTTGAAATTAGATAAATAATTTAGTGAAGGTCTCATCCACCTACACTAATAACATAGGCTATTTCCGCCAAGATTTAAAATGAAGGTTAAATCCACCTGAACTGGTTACATCCACCAGACCAAAACTCAAGAGAGTTCCTTCCACTCCCGAGTTTTACAAAATATTTTTATTTTAAATTCAAAACCAAAACTCTACCATGTGAATGCATTCCTTGCTCGCCCTTAACCGTGGGCACGGCTATTCGAATAGTTTATTACTCTGCAGAGTGTGTACAACTTTACCCACAAGAGATAAATTATCTTAATAGTCAACATCCTTCCTTTGGCATGAGACCCAGATAAAATATCACAAAGCCTTTACCTCACTCTAGTCTAGTTAGATACCACCCGCTGAGGTTTCACCGCTGAAGGGTTAAATCCACCACAGTCAGAAGCCCCCTCTTGCGCCATGTGAGTACAAAGAAATCTGTCCCTCATCGTGAGTAAACCAAGAAATCGGCACTCACTAACCACTGGTGGTTCCAAACTAAACTATTGTAAGTTAGTAAGCTAGGTTGTACCCATTTTAACTTGTGGTTGTACGAGTTTGCTTAGTTTGGAAAAAAACAAGCGTCGGTCCTTAAACGACTAGGGTGGATCATTCACAATCCCGTTTTTCATGCTAAACCGCACCAGCCAATCATTCCATCCACCCTGTCTAATTTTCATTTTGAATTTCCTTTTTAAGTTAAAATTTCAGTGGTAACATCTATTACCACTTTTCAAACAAACCATTAAATCCAAAACATTCATTAACCATTTTTCTCATATGAGCATTTTTACATTTATCAGCTAAACTAAGCATTTGCTAATACTTTAAATTCAACAACAAATAATACTTACTCATTTATGAGTCCAAGAATATCCTATGTTGACAAGGTATATGGTAAGAAATTTCCAAATGAGGGTATAACAAGTTTAGGTATTTATCTAACTTTTCTGCAATTAAATTATCACTTTATTCAACATAGCCATGCAAATAATTTAAAATATTCATGAAATCATTTGCAAAAATTGGGATCAAAATGGTCAAGGAGACTTGCCTTCTTGAATTAGGTTGGAATCCTCCCGAGGTTGCTCTTGAAAATCTTCCGAGAATTCGGACTCTACACGAGAAACGAGAAGAACCAAAATAAATAAAATAAAATAAAACTCAAAAATTAAAAATAAATATACCAAATGAAAGTTTAGAATTTTAGATGAATTTAGAAATTTGAATGGGTCAATTTGGAGTTAAAATGAGAAAGATATGGCTTTTGGAAGTTTCAAATTAAAGAAAAAGGAAAAAGGATAATTTCTGGAATTTATTTTATTCTGAAAATGAATTATGACATCAGCAAAAATTATTTTTCTAAAGGAAAATCGGAATAATGACGTCAGCATGGAGTTTAAATAAAATTATACAGGCTGACAGGTGGGGCCGGTCCACGGTGGACCGAGTCCACGGAACAGTACACGCGGCGGCAGCGCTGACACGGCAAACTAGGGCTGACGTGGCGTGCGCTGGTGCCGCCACGTGTCAACTGCTGACGTGGCTGCCACATGGCACCTGGGGGCGGATTTTGGCTGACGTGGCAGCTGACGTGGCATGCCACATGGCTGCTGACGTGGACTAGGGCTGGTGCTGCCACGTGGCTAGGGCTGACATGGGTGGCTCGAGCGCGGGCGGCGGTGGCGAGATCGGACGGTCGCGGGGCGTGCACGCGGCAATATCTGGGGCGTCGGCCCAGATCCAGATGGGCGGCGGCGATGGAGTGGCGCGGCGCGCGGTGGTGACGATCGGCGACGTGGCGAAGCGCGCGCGCGAGGTGTCGCGCGGACGCGGCGTGCGCGGGGTGTCGGTGGGATCCGGCGGCGGAGGAGGACGCGTGGCGCCCGGCCGGTGCCTCGCGGCTCCGATCGTGGACGAACGGCGGGGATGCGAGGGCGCGGAGGCGGGAAGGCGGCGATGATCGACGCGTGGTCCAAGACGACGCCGCGGCGCCGCGCAGACGCGAAGCGCACGCGGCGAGCACGGACGCGCGCGACGCGAGGAGCGGGCGCGACGCGCGTGTCGCGCGAGGACCAAGGGGCGGAGCGGCGAGCGGGACGGCGGAGGAGCTCACGGCGACGCACAAAACGTATCTCGACGACTCGAAAACGCGGCGACGCACGCCAAGAGGAGAGTGAAGACGCGAAGGCGAGAAGGCTCTCCGATGACATTTTTATACGCCAGCGAGACGTAACGCGCGCGCGAGCTCGCCGAAAGCGGCGGCGGTTTCGTCTCAACCGCGAAGCGGCGACGACTCGAGGGGAAACGTCTACTAGTTAACGTGCACGACGAGCGGATGCTCCGGGACCATTAATGGCGAAGAGTAACGGCCGGGAGGCGAAGAACGCGGAGCTCGGGCGCGCGATAATGGCGACAAGCCGAGGAAGAAACGGCGGGGGCGACGGGCACGGCAGTGGGGCCCACTGTCGCGAGAGAGAGAGAGGAGGCGGCGGCGGGTGGCGGAGGGAAAGGTCTCGGCCGTCGGATCAAAACGAAGAGGTAAGTGAAGATGGGCGGCGCAGATCAGATCCGGCGGCGGGGACGACTCCGATGCATGACACGTGTCAGCCATCGAGGAGGGGAAGGCGGCGAAGGGGGTAAGTGAAGATCAACGGTCGGGATTAGCGCGGCGGACGGATGGTCCGATGGGTGACACGTGTCGCGAGAGTAATTAAGGATTAAATTCTTTTAAAGATTTTCAGAAAACCTTAGGAAGCTTTAAAATACTCAGAAAAATACCAAATAAATGTTAAAAATTCCAGAAAAATTCACAGAAATTCCTGAAGAGGTTTTAGACTTAAGAAAAATATTTCCAACACATGTTGCTATAAACTTTTATTTTTAAACAGAAACCTTTAACTCTGAAAATTCCAAATAATTTGAATTAATTTATTTAAAATTATTCTTTTCAAATAAAAGCAAAATTTAAGATGTTACAGTTTGCAATGGCATACCCCAAAATTGTGAACTCTAGTGTGGCATTTATCTAAATTTCCCATTATAAAAAGGTGGTGGTTATTTTTGACATCTTGGCAGCAACTGATCAACAGACTGGCACTGACAAAGACGCAACAACTCAGGACCAGGAATGACTCAGCACTCATAAAGACACTAACTAATAATAATGGTAAGAATACAGACTATTCCTACAATCTTTTGGTAGTGTTCATAGGTTACGCCTCCGTAGAGGTGATGTGCACAGCAAACAGGGTGCATCAAACAAGCGCCTGTAGCCGTCACATGCTAGATATGCTACGACTCTCCCTTATTTACAGAGCCGGTGATGTTAAGCTCGTCAGTGGTCGAACGGAAACTCATTGTCATCTTCTTTCACCTTGAACGGCTCCGCGTTGCGACCGGAACAGTACAGATTCCACATTTTGTAGTAAGCCCTTTCAAGATTGCGTACCTGAAAAAAAATCGTACGCATAGTCGATCAGGATCTAAGACTGTCATCAAGACAAGCAATGTTGCTGGGCCAATGTTTCAGCAGCGGCTTACCCATCGAGCCGTATCAAATAATGGACAGGTCATACGGACTTCCTTGAGCTTGTTAGTTAGTGCTTGAAGCTTGGCAGGATTTGTTGCTAATGCTACTGCCCTATCTTCATACTCTTTCATACTAGTAGAACCAAAAGGAAAAGGAAGGTTAGTCTGCAGTCTTATCACAGCTTATCAATTGATCTTAATCTATACTTACCTGCTAACAATCATCTCTTCCCCTAGCCCGGTGGCTAGGCAGAGGGAACCAGCTACTCTGGTTGCCATTTTCTCTAGTGGAAGGGTGATCATTGGCAAGCCAGCCCACAGTATGTCAGTGCCAGTTGTGTGTGCATTGCAGAGGGGCCTATAATCCAGAAAATTCACACAAGGACATAGAACAAGTATTAATATTAAGTATTGTGCTTATGAAAAAGAAAAAATTGGTCATAGAACTGCATACGTGTCCAGAAAAAGGTCTGCCAATGCACTGCGTCGTATATGCTCATTCTTCATGGCAACGTCTGTGAATATGATCTGGTCTGGTCTGACTCCTCTGGCAGCAGCATCTGTATGAAGTAGTTTTTTGTGGCATTGTAAATATCGAAACACACTTGGTTCGTTTATGCTTCTCCTTTTCAGGTGGAATTAACAGTACAGTAAAAAAAGGAGTCTCTTAAGAGTCTGCTTACGTGCTCTTACTCTAGTTTCACCAGCTGCTGGGAATCTTAAGAGCCATAATGCACTGTTTGGAACACGTTTGAGAATATTGCACCTTAAGAATAAGCGGTAAAGATTAGTCACATACCCAATAAAAGCTCCAATGTGAATCATAAACAGAAAAAATATTTGCCAGACTTGCAAAAATAATAACAGGAACATTTAGATAGTGAACACTTACCATGTATCAAATATTTCTGGATCCATCTTGTAAAGCTGATTAAAGCATGCGAAGATGAACCTATCCTCGGGTAACCCATAATCTGATCTTTTATGTGGGCATACAGGATTAAGACAATCACGATTTTTCTGGCACAAGTGATCATAGTTAGAAAATCCAGCAAACATATGAATGAAAAGGAGGAAAAACGTAACAAGTCATGAATATGAACCTGCTTGTAGTCGTTGACAAAATAACAATGAGGCAGATGGACGAGCTTTTCAGAATATATATGTGCATAGCAAGATGGAGAAACAAACTGCAGGATCATTTATAAGAAAACAAATTAATTTAAAAACACCTAAAGTCAATGAATTAGTAGGCCTAGAATCTCCGATGTAATCATACCTCATCTGTAACCAAGTAGTCTATGTATGCAGCACCCGTTGTGCCTGGGAATCCCATATACGAAACCTGGATAGGTGCTGGTTGCAACGCAAAAATTTCATTCCTGGCACCCTGTTTAAATCATAAGTACAGATTTAGGTGGTAAATAGAAATCCTAAAGACACCTGCTAGGAGTTGAAGGTTGGATCACACAAACATACCAAACTGATTGCATACTACATTTCAAAATTACTACAAAAAGATTATTACATTTCATGTCCCAACCTTAACAATTTCATAGCAAAGCCATCTAGCTCTACATGATGCCAATTACATCACAGGAGTTACAAGTAATTTGCGACCACAATCCTCAACAATAAAATGAAGTGAATGCATTTGCAGAGAGAAACAAGACATCCACTACAGAGCCGGGATTGCATGCAGCAGTCGTTGAATAAAATGAGCAAGACCAAAAAAAATCAAAGAATATGGAAAGGGAACTCATTCACAGAAAGCAGGAGCATTATGTATTACCTTTGTGTAGCCATTAAGATTTATTAATATCTGTATTTTGTCTTGATTTATAATTCTAGCAATCATATCTGAGGTCATGGCAGACACATCCATGAAATGCTCGACCTCAGATTGAATACGCTGCCTCCATTCAGTACCATCATTTTGACTCAGTGCATAGCAAAAGACCTGTTGTGTCCAGTCATGAGTCCCACACAGAGAACCTTGCAAACATAAAACAATATGCTTGAGAAAAAAACAAGTGAATGGAAATGAAACAACCTCAATATTGTCGCGATCATGCATTCCAAAAACTGAACCCATGAGATGGGAGAGGGGATGATTCCCAAAGTCACTGCTCACATATCTGTAATATTAACAAGGGAATCCCAATTATTCTGCTGTTGCAAGAGCCCTTCAAATGCAAGAAATGAAAAAGTTTCAATACATACCCCACCCTAAGTCGGCAGTGTTTACCCTCTGCTTTTACAGGAACAGGGGGCGGATGCACAAAAGGTGGCAATCCAAAACGAGAAGCAATCAAGGAGCAATGAACAGCATATTTACGGCTGTGAGGAAAAGAAAGGAAACATTAATTAAAAAAAGAGATAAACTTTATTAATGATGTAAAAGAACAGCCTAGTATAGGATATGCACCTTATTTCCAAGGCAAGCATGGGATCAATGGGATAAGCAATGGCATGGAAAGGTTGCACACTTGGAAGTACTGACATCTATGGGAAACAGACATGAAATAAATAAGTTTGGGGACAAAGTTTACTTTTATCTAATTTTTTAAAAACAGAATTTGATTCTTTTTTTTAAAAGGCTTACCTTTATTTGCCTTCTGATAATTTCTTCAACATCACGAAACATGGCATCTCTGTTTTCCCAGTTGCAGACACACTGCAGCGAACACAACAAAAAAATGATGTATATTAGTGGTCACCTTTCCCTTTTGAAGGGTCAATTGCTTGAAGTCACTGTCCTGAAACCTCAACAATATAAAAATTCAAGGTAACAACGCTCAGAAAACTGACATAAAATTTCAAATAAAAAAACTTAAGTTTATCTAGTTGCAAGGTTTGCAGATCATTCCAAGACAAAGGCACTAAACCTATATCATGGCTTTTCAATGTGAGTTAACTTCCAACAAGAACCAAGAAAAACTAGTAGTGAACTCTTCTTTACATCAACATACTTAACTGTCATAACTTGTAACTGTTAATTGACAACTTTGTACTAATTTGCACATCAGACCAGTGCTCTACAACTAGGCCTGTAAAGCCAAATACTAGCTGTATACAAGGACTAGGTGACCTCCCCATTCTAGTTATTGTAAAACAATCAAATTAGTAGGAAAGCCTATGATAAAGTGCCAAGGAAGGTCATGTGATGTGCGCTTTAAAGGAAAAAAGTCACAACAAAATATATTACCTTAATTAAAGACATGTACGTAGATATTATGAATAATGTTAGAACATGTGCTATTGTTACTAATAGCTTTCCTATTAAGATAGGACTACACCAAGAGTCGGCGTTGAGCTCATACATTTTTGCCCTAGTGATGGACGAGATCACGCGAGACATACAAGGAGATCTTTTGGTGTATGCTTTTTGCTGATAATGTGGTGCTAGTTGATGAGAGTAGAATAGGTATTAATAGGAATCTAGAGCTGTGGAATAAGACTTTAAAATTAAAGGATTTTAGATTTAGTAGGACTAAAACTGAGTATATAAGATCATAGTTGTCACGACGTCGTCTAGGCGACGCCTAAGCGTCCTGGCGGTCGGAGGGGCAAGCGAGCGCTCGGGCTTTTGGCTTGTATCTCTCGAGCGGGCTGTTTGAATCGGAGATCATATAGCGGTATGCGTAAATTAAACGCAGCTAGGCGAGCGCCTAGGCGTCCAGGCACTCCTCGCTCGCCGTGGTCGCTGACTCCGCTGTGACAACCATGTATGAGGTGATTTTAGTGGTACTAGGGCAGATGATAGAGATGCTAGGTTGAACGGACAAGTAATACCTAGAAAAGATACGTTTCGTTATTTGGGATCAATGCTACAATGGGACAGTGAGATTGATGAAGATGTGAGACACAAGATAAAAGCGAGGTGGGTGAAATGGCGCAAGCATCTGGTGTCCTATGTGACAAAAAAAATCCCTCAAAAGTTAAAAGGCAAGTTCTATAGAGAGCGATCAGACCTGCGATGCTATATGGAGCAGAATGTTGGGTGACTAAAAGACAACATATACAGAAGATGAGTGTAGCTGAGATGAGAATGCTACGGTGGATCTGTGGTCATACAAGGCGAGATCGTATCCGCAAAAATGATATACGTGATAAGGTGGGGATAGCACTAATTGAAGAGAAATTGGTCCAACATCGCTTGAGATGGTTTGGACATCTCCAACGGATGCCCCCTGAGGCACCGGTATGTAGTGGAATTTTAAGATGCACTGAAAACGTAAGAAGAGGCAGAGGTCGACCAAAACTGACATGGGAGGAAGCAGTTAAAAGAGACTTGAGAGATTGGAATGTATCTAAAGAATTAGTTTTGGATAGGAGCGCATGAAAATTAACTATTCATGTACCGAAACCATAAAAAAAGTTTAAAGACAGTGTTTTAGGCTCTCGACTCAATTAGCAGGTTGTATGTCTTAGGGTTTTAGCATTATAGATCTTTAAAACTCTCGTCTCTTTGATCTTGAAGAGATTTCATTCTTAGTCTACCTCAACTTGTTTGGGACAAAAAACTTGGTTGTTGTTGTTGTTATCAAATTAAAGTCTAGCAAGCAAAAGGGCCATTATGCAGACAAATGGGTCAGTTACCCGTTTCAAGGCCGTTTAATCTGTTGGTGTTAAAAACATGTATAGATATTTTCACCATATCTACATCTCTGTGACTACTATTTTGATAAATTGATTTCTTTTTTTTTCTGTCGCAGCACTAGCCATTGTTGGCAAATGACAATTGCTTAATTTTCTAGCCTATATATGCATAATAAAGATGTATTAGATCTTCGTTTTCCTGTTATATGAATGTGCCTTTATAATTCTGAAATAGTAAAACTGTATACAGGGCCGCATACTACGCTAATTTCTATATTAGTGCTACAAGAAGGGGTGACCGAATGTGTATCGATAACAGTATTCAGATAAATAAGTTCTGTGCATTGTTTCTGTTCATACAGGTTTACAGCCTTAGTTTGAATCTTTATTTCATAAAAGCATGCATGGGAACGGGCAAATTTTCATATATGATGATTGCAACAACACAAATTGCAAGTGATTACCTGCAAAGTATGCAGAAGGTTGCAGGTCGCTTCTGGAAAATCAGGACGCAGATGCAGAGCCTGTTTGTAGCTAACTATAGCTGTTTCCACATGTCCACTACAGACAAATTACAACCACAAAATTAAAGCCATTAGCAAACAATAGATGATGCCAGAAATTAGAAGCAGAACAGTTAACACTACATTGAGGTTGACCTCTGTAGTGTACCTGTCTTTATAAGCCGAAGCTAAGTTGGCATGGGCTTCCGCCATGGTTGGTTTGATTGTTGCAGCCTGAATGTAATCCTGAATTGCTTCATTAACTCTACCAATCTCCTTGAACGTATTCCCTCTATTAACTAGTGCATCAGCCGCTGTAGGATCTATACGAAGTACTTCAGTATAACATGTGATAGCATCAGCATAGTTTCCCTGGTGCATACACAACATGAACAAAAATAAGGATAAATGGCAGACATCAGTGTGAATGTTATTGTTCAAGAAACCATTCAATGTGAACAGAAGCAGAGGTCTGTTGTCCACTAAACCACGAGTGGAAATTACACATGATAATGGGAAGAAAACAGAAAGTTGGTACCTGTTGCTTGTATATCACAGCCAAATTGTTAAGTGGAGAAGATAATCCAGATGTCACAGATATAGCAGCTTTGTAAAATGAAGCGGCAGCACTTATCAAGTTCCTGCAGTGTATTTTAGTCTTAGTTAGCTTACTCAAATTGTTTTGGAGTCACAGAAAAAGCTTAACATTATTCATAAATCATAATGTATAAGAACCTCACCACTCCATATATATGTTTCCTAGATTGGTAAGAGCCTGTGGATGGTTTGCTTGCAATGCAAGGCATGACTGCATAAAAGAAAAGTGGATCACAACCTGACATGTGTAAAAGAAGTGAAACAAAAAGCAAGAAAACATACTCTGTAGCAGTTAATTGCTTCTTCCACTCTTCCAGCATCTTTAAGTGCATTGCCCTACAAAGATAAAAGCTTGTCATCCAACTAGTTATTTTCTACACACAATTGTTAACATAATTTGGTCCAGTGACTTACCATGTTATTGTATGCTTCAACAAACTGTGGGTCGCAGACTATAGCTTGACTGTAACAACGAATTGCCATATCAAGCTGGCCTTGCTCATAGTAAATAGTAGCAAGATTACCTGCATGAAAATGTTCCCCCTTCCTTTGTATTACGAGGTATACTAAGGCTCTACTTTGAAGGTAAAGAAAGGACCATTCTCTTGTAAGCTTGTTCGTATCTCACCCATGATGAATATCTAAATAAATGGACTCAAAAGGATAAATATTTAATTAGTATTTTCATGTCTTTTGCTGCAGAACTTACAGTGTCCAGATTTTTCTTTAGGAAAACACTCTAAAAAAAAGAAAGCAAGGTTTGGTATAATAATAACGTAAGAATTAAGAGTCTCACCGTAAGCCATTGCATAGTCAGGACGTGCCTGCAATGCGCGCTGATAACACATAATGGCATCTTCAGACATTCCCATAGCCTGGACAAGCAAAAAAATAAGATCCACTTTTGCCCCAAGATTCCCAAGTTGTTGCTAGGTTCTCAGGTAAGATGCTTATGTCACAACACATGAAACTTACCTTATAAACATTCCCTTGATTAAGATACGCATCAGCAAAAGATGGCTTAAGTTTAACAGCTTCCTGCAAGTTCAAAAGTAAAGATGGTGTAAGGACCATCAAACACCTATCATTTGCCATCATCTTGACAGGTCGAAAGCTCAAAACAAACAAGGCTTTATTTTACCCTGAGACCATAATAAGCAAGCACTGTATGAAAAGATATTACTCCATCCATCAACAAATAGAAGCCATTTTTTTTTTACTTTTCACAATTTCCAATGCAAGGCTTTCACCGTGGTCTTTTTACCAAAATATACTGGTAAAAATAAGACTAAATTATATATGATGAAAGTATTTTCCATGAAAAATTTAATGACCTTAGTTTCATGTGGTCAATCCATACACTTCTATAGGTCAAAGATTCGAAAGTTTGACCGCACTATGTTTTATGGAAGTAAAGAGAATATTAGGAGCACTGTACGAGCCATTGTGTATAAAGGTTATAAGTAAATAACAATGCACTACTTGACATCATTTCCTCCTTGTTAACCAGGAGTTACACTGGCATCTGCAACCTTCCGGAAGAGAAATCATGTATTTGCTGTTAGGCTATAACTTATAAGTAAATAACAAGGCATGATGGTTTCCTTGTATACTTCATCATTAGGAGATATATATGGTGTGAAGATAGTGCCAAGCAAAAAACACATCCATGAAGCGAAAGGGGAAAAACATCAAACAGAGGAAAATCTCTATACTTAAACGAAGGGTTCTACGATTTGACAGACCAAACCAAAATATCGACATATCTAAAGCAACAAAATAACAAATTAGCTGAGGGTATTTGATAAAACATATTATATAAGATTCCACCATTCTCATCACATAAAACCCCATCATGCCAGTACGAATGCATAGAACAACTTTCTAATGGTATGTGCTCTATAGCAGATTATGTGTAAATAGAATTGACAGATCTTTACACACACCGCACACCCCACAAAACAAACCAATTCAGGATCTAAGAAACTTCAACAAATCTGTTAAATCAAGCTTAAATGCTGCAAACTAGTTGTAGCATTTACCTTATAGTATAGTAAAGCTTTATCAAGATCTCCTGCCTCCATGAACAAGCTAGCCAGGTTTGACCATGCGATTGCAAAGTGAGGATCTATACGTAATGCCTCGATGTAGCGACTGTATGCCTGCAAGTATAATTACTACTTCAAATCACAGCATGTGCCTGAGGATAACATTTTTACTAGGAGACAAGTATTCAAATCAAACAAATAACAAGCTCAAGTGCAATAGTAGTATTCAGTGTAGCCCTCATGACAGTATAAAACATGATCTTAAAAGGGAAATTAAAATGTAATTGGTCAATCAACAGGGAAATGTAGAAAAACATATGTAACAAATGAGAGGATATCGCAACAAAAAATTATGCACAAAAAAGTATACACCACAGTCCTCATGTCAGTATAAAACATGATCTTAAAAGGACAATTAAAATGTAATTGGCCAATCAACAACAAGAAAATGTAGAACAACATACGTAGCACACAACAGGATACAATAAAAATATTTATGTACAACAAAATAGTAGAACTGAAAATACGTGGAAATAATGGAAAACAAAAAATCAGAGTGCAAACTATATATATATATATATATATATATATATATATATATATATATATATATATATATATATATATAAAACTAAAAGAGTAGAGGAAAAGAAAAGTTACAAGTATCCAAGCCTAAAATTAAAGTTGCTTACCTCTTGAATGAAACCTTGGGCCTTCATCAGATTTCCAAGATTGCTGTGTGCATCAACCTAAATCAGGACACATTGCCATCAGTCCAAGGAAGAGAAAAACAGACCTACCAACAACTTCAGAGATACATACCAATCGAGGGTTGATTGCAAGTGCTTGTCTACAGCATTGAGCTGCCTCATTCAATCTCCCCTTCCGTGTATATGCGCTAGCAAGATTTGACCAAGCATCACAGAAGTTTGGCCGCAGCTAAAAGATTCGTCCACAAATGAGGGCATATTTCTCAGAACTTTAAAATGTGTTTGCAAAAATCAAAAGTCTACAAAACTAGACAAGGGCAAAGCACATCTAGAAGATTATCGAGACAAATCCAACAGGGCAAATAAAACATGCCTGTAAAGATTACACATGTCCCATAGAGCAGAGATGTATACCCAAGATTAGACTAGCAGTCCTAGATATCACATAAGAATATGTAGATTGCTGTAGTAAATGGAAACATTTACAAAAAAGAAAGAAACCCCCAATTCTAAAATTATATTAGTGGATAAATAGAATTAAAAGGAGTTGATCAAACCAAAAATTGATACTGCTGATTTCAACTACGTGAGTTCTAAAGGTTGTAATGGAGATGCTAGAACCATATTATCTGAAAGTGTCAATTCGGTTCTCTTTCCACCACGCATAGCATCTTAAATACCATGCCCTACAATTTCATAATCCTATACCACACATTGGAGGAGCACAAAGCAATTCATACAATTCACTTGATCCAAATTCAAAAAAGGAAATTTCAGAAACAACTGAAATAAAAAAGGATAAGTAATAAAAATAAGAATAAGAATATAAAATAACATCATGAGCAAACCTGAATGGCCGTAAGATAGTAACGAATTGCAAGATCAACATCGCCCTTCTCCTGCATGGAAAAATAGAACACATCAATCACACAATGACAGTACGGTTTCCAAGAAAAAAATCATTACTCATTTGGCAACAGATTGTTGTTACCCAATTTTTGCCACTACACTACCTTCCAAGCATTTGCCATGTTGCCGTAGCACTCTGCAAAGTGTGGATCAATAGCAAGAGCCTCCTCATTCTTTGCAATACACATATCATAATTACGAATCTGCATAAGAAAACAAATCCCAAGCTTGTCAGAAAAATTAGGGTGAAAAAAGGCAAAAATACATGCTTTAGATAGCATCACGTCACTAGTCACCTGATAGTAGATAGCTCCAAGGAGAAGCAGGTTATCAGTTCGCTGTGGATTCTTCTCATAAACGATGTTACCATGCTCTAATGCCTCTCTGTACTTTCTTGACCTGTAGTTCTGATGGGCAAGTGCCAAGTGTCGCTCTTCATCAACAGCTAAAGTGGAAAAAACTTAATTAGAAATAAGATGACAAAATAAACTTATAAAAATTAAAATTCTTGTGCAGGTTTTATTGAATTGTTGTGTTCTATCTAAAGAAGACAAGACATTTCATGTAATCATATTTCCCTCCAACCAAGTCACAAATCAACACATCAATCTATTTCATACAGTAAAAATGTTATATTTGAATAACATAAGATTACGGACAGATGCCAAAAAAAATAGTTCCTCTAGCACAAGGTGCACCATACTTTGGGTCAAGAGACACTTTCAAGTATTAGGCCACAATTTATGGAAAACAAGTTCATAAGGTGAGTCCCTAAACCAGCAAACAGTATTCACACTTGTGTAAATCTTCAGATGCGATCTAAATGTGAAGCCTTTACTAATCTAAACTAGTAGAGCACGAATTTTGCACAAATATGAATCACCGAAGCAACAGTTTCTAAAATTACAGAACCAAATGCTCAATTCATTTTAGCAAACAACATATGTTCATCTCATAACACACATAAAATACTTTGGTTTTAGTAATCGTCGCATGCACTCGAAGTGCCAAGTTTATGCATGTCACTGCTCCCAAAACTTCTCTCAAGGGCCAATACTGACCAAACTATTTGGAGTTTGCAAATGCCAAACATAGTTCCTTCATCTTCTACCTCTGGGATATACAATTTTAGCACAAGCTGCTAGCACTGCGCTAATTTACCCGTAGTTAGCAAAAAAGATGACACTTCTTGGTTTCTTGCTAATGTTATACTCCACAAGAATACCATTCACAAATCTAAACTAACTGCTAACTGCCACAAATTTGTGTGTGGTTCCCAATGAATGTGATGATTTTTCCTAGCTTCATATACAACAACAGTATCTATCATCACTTAGTTATCCATCTCGCCAGAACCTGGAGATGAGGCCATCTCCATTCACAAATCTTAATGGCCAAACAGCCTTGATAGCTTAATAACCTACACGCCGTTATCAAATTCTGATGGCGGTTTCTCTCGCCTGATTTAGGCAAGCAACCAATACAGATCGAAACTCACCACCATATTACCAACTCAACTGCTCACCATCTCTGGAACCGAAAGATATGACATCACTTTCCCTAATGGTTATGCTGCTTACACAAAACCAGTATCAAGATTGAGATTTGACTGAAACGAAAGAGGTGTACCGTTTCTAATCTAGAATAAACCACCAGAAACTAAGATATCCTCTTCTAGAACCTTTTCTGTCCACTTATCTCAGTCCAAACAGCCAATAGATTGCGTCCAAGTTGCAATTTTTAATCCAAAATCAACCCAAAAATTATATATTATTGCACTAATTAAAAGACGAGCGCAGCACCATCCAATCTCCGCAAACACCAACCAAGATTTTTTCCCCCACAAAAGGACATTTTTTTGCCAAATCTAGCACCAAAAAAGTTGTTATTCGCAGCCTACCCGCAGGGGGAAAGAGGGGGGAAGCGAGACAGATCTTACAAGGCAAGCTCAAATTCCTCAATCCCCGAAGCCACAATATTTCTACCGACAAGCGCACCAGGCTAAACAAGGGGAAAAAAGGATTCAAAGATCGTTCACCTCCAAGCTGCTTGGGCTTGGGCTTGGGCTCGGGCTGGGCCCTGGCGTCGATCGACGACGGCGGCAGCAGGAACGAGGCGGGCGACGAGGCCACGGACTCCTCGAGCTCGGCGCGGCCGCCGAACCCTAGCCAGTCCCCGCCGCCGGCTCCGAGCACCGCCTGCGGCGGCTGCTGCGGCGCGTGGTGGCGCGCGTCGCCGCTCTGCAGCGAGAGCATCTCCACCCGGGTGGGGAAGCCTCCCTAGAACGCGCGGCCGTCCAGATCGCCGGGTGGGTCGATCCGATCCCTCGGCGCTCGAGTAGGAGTGGAGGGGTTGGGTTGCTCGAGCAAGAACCTTCGAGATGGAAGGGTGGGGAAGAGCAGAGGGAGAGGGGAGCAGTAATTGCGAATTGGAAAATGGAAGCTGCTGCGGCGGAGAGGCGTATGGGCATGCCCTCGGGGGTTTATATATATGTTCAGACGGAGAGAGAGTAAAAAAGGGAATTTATTTCCCTTTCCACTGCCCGGGTACGCGGGTTCTATTTTACTTCCTCCGGCTCGCTGTATTTGTCCGCATATCATACGTATGGAGCAAAGAAACATTAAATTTATAAAATAATTAATAAAAGATGATCATACATTTTTATTAGCCGGAGTATAACACAACTATATGACCTTTTTAGAGTATTTAAGTAGAGATAATGATTGAAAAATTATAATAACTATATTTTAGATTCTCTTAATAGATAAATATATTAAAACTACGGAGAGAATAGAACCATTTTTCTCTCCCTATTTTCCATTTTGGATTCACTTTTCCATCTATCGTTATATATCTTCCTTTATAATATGTTCTTACCACAAAAGCCATGTCTAACACTTGACGCTATTTATCATCGTGGTAACTCTTCTAAAAACACTTTAAGATTACAAATAATTAGTAGAAACTTCTTTTCTGAAATAGTCATACTCGAATATTATTATGACTTTAAAATTACAGCTAATTAGTAGAAAACATCTTTTTAGAAATTGTCATACTCGAATATTATTATGACTGGTAAATACCTGTATGTTTGATGGCACATCTCGGGCATCCTCCCAACATCGTGATGCCACATTAAATGACGTGGACCCCACTGCTTGCCATGCCCATTAACTCGAAGTCTCGAAACCAATTCGCGGGCCGGCTCCAAACTGCTTCCGGACACGTTTATATTAGCTTTGCTTAGAAACAAAAGTTAATATAAATACTCTAATTTTTATAAATTATTTCTATTAATTATTACTATTTATTAGTTACTATTTTTTGTTCTTATATATTATAATATATTTTATATTTTATTATATATAATTTCATAAGTCATATAAATGTTGTATTGACTTTTGTTGCATCACTCCAGATACAGCGTACTTAATTATGTAATTTTTTTAGTAATTTTATCATATCTAAATTTTACTTTAAAATTCATTTAAGTGTATTGCTTATAGGAATCTTTAACGAGCTCCAAAAATTATAAAATATTTTTTCAAGGATCCTCACATATTAGACTTGATTTCAGAATTTTATATGTTCCAAAATTACTTTAAAAATTAATGGTTGAAGTCTCAAAAATTAGAATTTTAGATTTTAAAAATTAGAGTTCTATGATTTCATATGACTTGAAATGTGGAAAGTTTAGTATGACATAATTATTCTAGGTAAGAGACACCGATTAAGGTCCTCCAGAATAATTTTATGTGATATAATTGAGGCCCCCCGGATCGCATTTAGTGGGAATCCTGTTTCCCTAGCAACGCGCATGAAATGACTGTATTATTCTCTAGTTCTTTTTTAGCATTATTTATTCGTCAATAGTTTTGTCTATTATTTAGCATTTGCATGTGAATGACGAATATTTGTGTTGTAGTTACTCATTTGATCGATGCAGGCTACGAGGAAAACACAGAGTGGATAAAATTATAAATTGTGGTATGATGAGATAAATAGAGTGAGAGAGCAAGACAACAGGCTACTGTAATAAATGGAGATGCATCCTCTCTGGGAGATGGATGGGTAACATCTGCTCCAAAGACTATTATTGGCAAATATGTTAGAAGTGGTATTCTCTTGTACAAAGTATTTTCAACACAAATAAACTAGTAGAAAGATAATGTGCTTTTCATTTCAATGCATTATAGTCATAGCATGATTATTTCTCAATGAAAAAGGAAAATACTATCATAATTGGCATCGACCAAATGAGTAACTATGACACAAATGGTCCTCATTCATATGCAAGTGCTAAATAATAGGCAAAACTATTGATGAATAAATGATACTAAAAAAACTAGAGAATAATGCAGCCATTTCATATGCGTTGCCGGGAAAGCGAGATTCCCGCTTAATGTAGTCTGGAGGGCCTCAATTATGTCACATAAAATTATTTTGGGGGGCCTTAATTGGTGTTTCTTAGTTAGAATAGTCATGTCGTACTAAATTTTCCATATTTCAAGTCACACGAACCCTAATTTCTGAAACCTAAAATTCTAATTTTTGAGACATAAACCATTAATTTTTGAGATAATGTTGGAATATATAAAATTCTAAAAAAATTATGAAATAAAGTCTACTATGTGAGGATCATTGAAAAAATATTTTATAATTTTTGGAGCTCATTTTTGGTAATAAAAAAGTCCTACATATAGTACACTTAAATAAATTTTGGAGTAAAATTCAGAAATTATAAAATTATGAAAAAAATACATAATTAAGTAAGCTTTACCTGAAGTCTCTACAAAAAATTTCGTAATTTTTTAAACTCATTTGCTATATCTAAAAATTCATAACAATAGTACATCTAAATGAATTTGCTAATTATAATTAAGAAACACTAATTAACGGGGCTAATTGAGTGGTGCATAGCCACAGGGCAGCACCTACCTCTAGTGCACACTGGCTGGGCGGCAGGCCATGTGGACAGGCGGCAGGCCTCCTGCCGCACAGTGGCGGGGCGGTAGACCCACATGTCAGCTGCATGGGTGCTGTTGTCTGATGGCTGAGCGGCAGAAGTGTTATTCATGTTAATCTCATGTGCATACAGCTATTTTTGTTAATACAGATTCAAAATGCGTTATATGCGTCAAAAATTCTATGATCTAGGTTCTTTCATGGTATAATAATGATTTGATTCATATTTACCAATTTGAGGTGAACGATCACAACAGTGTATGGATCCTAAGATGATACCATATCTTTCACGCTTTAAAACGAGATAGTGCTATATCTTTTGTAAACAGAAAAGGTGACCAAGGCGCTCAGTATTGCCGGTCATTTCTGACCTATCCCGGGGTAAAAAAACTCGGGCCCGAATATTTCAAGATATCTAAAGAGTTTAAAATGTTTGAGCGAATTAAATTTTAGGCCTGGCATCGAAGTAAATTTAGTTAGTGGCTGAGCATCTGAGTCGTGATTAACTAAATTTGGTATAGTGTTTACTATAATTAATTAGTAGATTTTATCTTTAAAATATATTATTTAAAATTAATTGTAACAAAATTTAAAAACCAAAATGCATTCAAGTCGTTTTCTCCCGGAACCGACAATTCAACCCGTCACAGCCTGTGCAGAACCATTCAAGTCTGACCCGGACACAGCAGCAACCCCCGCATTCTGGATTCGCTGTGGCGAGGCCACTGCCGATCCCTTCCGTCGTCGCCGACGTGTCACTGAGGACAAGCCGGGATAGCTCGAATAATCCAAAGCTTAGGCTTTAGAGTCGTGAGTCTGTTCTTTTTAGCTGTAGTTTATAGTTTTTGTTAAAATTTTTGAATTTTAGCTGTTTACAACAGAGATTACAGAGAGAGATACTCATTTGCGATTTTGGATGGTATAGATATTGTGTTTTTAACGTGTACTATAATTAATTTGTAGATTTCATCTTAAAAAATATTCTGTTTAAAAGTTAAATACTATAGCAAAAACTAAAAACTATTTTGAAAAACTGAAAAAAACAGACTCATAATTAAAGCGATTGTGAATCAATCAGTGAACTCACAAGGGCCACATAGGCAAGTGCGGCAGGAGATCCTTCGTGGCTCTTTGGGGCCGACACCTGTAAAGGAGAGTACTGGGAGCCTTGCCGTCATGGTCAAAGCCACCGCACGCAGCTCTCCACGTTAAGGGCATTTTTACTTATAATCTTTACTAAAATTTTTTAATTTTAATTTTCTAAAGAGATATACTTGTATATGATTTGATCAGTATAGATGATAAAATTTTAATATAATTACAATTAACTTATAAAATTTTTAAAAATACTCTATTTGAAACTAAGTGCTATAACAAAAGTCAAAATTCGATTTTAAAAACCGGATAGAACATGTCCTATATCTACTAAAAACTATTTGTTTTATTGTTGCTGTGACTTTAAATTACTCCAAAAAGGAGATTATCTAGCACGAACAAATTCGTGCAGTGGTCTTTCCAAAAAGGAGATTATCTAGCACGAACAAATTCGTGCAGTGGTCTTTCTTCTTTAAAAAAAATATAAAGGAAAACATGGCGTGTCTTCAGGTATTTCAATTTTGCTCCAACTTTTAAGGCTACCTCGTCCATACAAAGAGAGAGAGAGAGAGAGAGAGAGACTTTGCCCAAAAAGATTTAAGATCGCCTTTTAATATTTTGTATTAGTCCGTGAGGCCAATTTTGGGAGGTCGCCCGGAAAAACACTTGTTTGTGTTTTTAGTAAATTGCAGTATGCACTACTTGTTTGCATGAAAGTAGCAACTTGCATCATTTTTATGAGACTCCGCTCTGCACTATGCGGTTTGGATTGCTTTGTTGGTTTGTATCAGGTTCAATGGCGGACACACATCCTGTAGACTATTCCGTGGGGTAACTCAAAATCTGACACTGGCTAGGTCAACGTGTAAGCTGAATCATTTCGTTGAACTGAGCACCAATGGATACTTAGTGTAGGTACCTCTTCCATTTCTCCTCCAGTGCCAATGGATACTGGTAGTGGTAATCTTTCTCCGTGTTTGATATAATCCTTATTGCTAGTACATATATGAAGGTATGCGCTTGCTATATCCGTAACTATTTCTCCTAAGATTTAACCGTCAGCATAAAAAAAAAAATCTAAGCCTCAGCGTGGATGACCATTGCATCAGTCAAGCCATTAGATTTTGCGAAGAGCGGTGTGGATTGATTGTCACAATTGATGCTGCTTACACAATGTTTTTGCTAAAATAGTTTTGGCTACATAGTGTCGAGACACGAATATATAAATTCGGACTCTCTGTGTATTCTGCATTAGTCCAGAATCACACCAGTACACATAATGAAAATATAAATGCAATATCGATCATAATTACGATTAACTAAGAAAGATACAAATATTATTAATTATCAGAATTATAACCTTATGGCCAATCTTATAATTTAATAGGCTAAAAGACTCCAACAAAAGTAGCAGCAGAAAGACAACGAAAAGCGTAATAGTCACTCAATATGCCCACAGGCAATCGATTGGGAATCGAAGTCGTAATCAGAGAAGTCATCGAAGAATTCTCCTTCAAATACCTCTGGCTGATATGACACTTCTTCAGTAATTAAGCAAATATGGATATAATCGTGAGTACATAAAATACCTAGCAAGTTGTTTTGTAACAAGATGTAATATAAGTATGCAAAGTTTAACAAAGATAGTTGAGTAGTTAATTTGTTAAAAATAACGATTCGAAGTAAATACAATAAATAGATTGAAAGCAAATTTTAAAAATAAGTAATAAGTATTAATCAAAGGAATTGAGTAAACCACAAGTGAATCGATCATCCACTCAATGAACTACCCGTGAACTAGCTATTCACGTAATGAGCACCAGTAAACTAACCATTCACTTCGCATTAACCCAATCAAGATTTTATGAAAATATTTACCCCTCATGTGAAATCAACGAGCATTATCTATAACCGAGGACACGACTATTCGAATAGTTTTACACTTTGCAAAGGTTACACAACTTTACCCACATGAGATAATGCACTTATCATATCAGCCAATATACGCTTCTTTGGGCGTGCGATAAAATAATTATCACAAAGCCTTTACAATGCTCAATTGTAAATTAACTTCGTCCATTAAGATTTCGCTGCCGAGTAGGCTAACCACCTAGTCAAAAAAGCCCCCTCTTGCGCCATGTGGAGAATTACCCATAAATAAATTTACCATCCACATTGTTTCAATGACTAAATTAAAGTTGAAACATTACAAATTAATTAGTCAGATCTATCCCATAATAGACATATTGTTATATGATAAGGTTTAGATTAATGACACACAAAGTTAAGTCCTTATATATTATTTAGATGAGACATCCATATCCTAAGAGTGCTAACCACATTTTCCCTTTACTGTATGATCACTTGTTCAAGTGAAAACCAATTACACCACTTAAGTTATGGTACTCAAATTTTATAATTGTGGCTGACAACCATGATTCAATATCTCATTAAATCAAAATTAATTAATTAAACAACATGTGATGATGAGCCTAATATATTACAAGCATGGCTAAGCATATGAAATGTACAACCAATATGAATAATAGTATTGCATCACTAGATAATTACCCACCCTATAGTGATAATAGAATCATAGTATTTAACTTATCAAATAAGAGATTAATCAAATTGGACAATAACTATTAGATACAAATGTTTGTATTAAATTAGCAATGTATGATTATTTAAAATAAAATAATAAATAAATAGATTTGAAAACCATTTTCAATATGAACAAAGGTCACGATTTTCCTTGGTTTTGCTCAGTTACCAACTATTGGACTTCAGGTCCTATTTCTACTTCTTCGAAGACATTATCTAACGAGAGAGAAAGCAAACAAAACAAAAAAACTCAAATAAAATCAAAAATATAAAAACTATAAAATTAAAATCAAAAGATAGAGCTCAATTTTAGATGAATTTAGAAAAAGGAATCGAATCAATCGGAGCTCGGACGGAGAAGAACGGACCTTTGGAAGATTTAAATCTAAGGAAAAAGGAAAATAGAACTATTTCACTTTTTTGGAATTATTTTCCTAAAGAAAATTTGAATTTATGATGTCAAGAAGGATTTACTTTTTGGCCGAATTATGTTTCTAAAGAAAATTGGCTCAGAGATTGACAAATGGGCCAAGTGGGCCCATGGTCTATAGACCAAATCCACCGAGTTGACTTGGTCTACGATGGACTCGGTCCATAGAATAGTGCACCGGACGCTGAGGTGGCAAGCTCAACTAATGTGGAATGATATGTAGGCAAAAGCGGTAAGGTGACAGTGACACGTGGAAGGTGTCGTAGCATGGCATGGCATGGTGGAACGGGTTTGCTATGGTGGCAATGACATGGCTTGACACTGGATTTAGGGCTGACGTGAACGCTGACATGGCTACTGATAAGGCCTGGTGATGTGGCACGACTCATAGTCCACATAATAGTGCTTATTGACACAGGGTCCCACACATAGTGAAACAACTCATGGTGGACAACGTCTACAGAGATGATGCAACATGGCAACATGGCACTGGTGATGTCAGGGATGATGCAAGCGCTAACGTCATCTAGTGCACAATACGGAGCGCCATTATAGGATCAAGGATAACCGACTAAAGGGGGGGTGAATAGGAGGTTTTAAAAATTCTTAGCTAAGTTAAACAATTAATGAATAGATTATCACTAAGCAATAAATTGAGTGAAGAACAAACCTACACAATACAAGCAATTCTAAGCAATTGACAATAAGCAATAGAGAGCGAGAGCAAATACTATAATAGACAAGAAACAAGGACAATGTGACACTCGATATTTTTACCGTGGTATCGGAAACTTGCCTGTTTCCACTAGTCCACGTTGAGGTTAGCCCGAACAAATCGGATCGGCTCCACGAATTAAGACGAAACAACTCGATCACTATTGTTAGCTCTTCCTCCGCTCTGGAGATGGTCAGCTCCAACCACTCACAATTTGACACGGGCTTCTTCACAATCTCCTTTGAAGAAGTTACCGGCAATCAACCTTCCCACCGTCTAGGTGCCGGCAAGCACAAAAAGAATGGACCAATGAATTTACTTGACGACGCTTGAATGCAATTGGATCAAACTAGAAATGAATGCACTCAAAAATGCTCCACACACTCAAAATGAATGCTCAAGAGAGAAATGAGGGTGGAGTAAATACTCAAGGGCTCAAATGAGTTCAATAAAACTTCAGCAAGCAGCCCAAGTGCAGGTGGGGGGTATTTATACCCTCATCAACCAAAACTAGCTGTTGTTAAAAATTAATGCTGAAAAATCAGAGAAATCGGAACTACCGCCGTGCAAAGTGCAGAACTACCGTATGTTATTGTAGCACTCCGTAACGGCTATGTCAGACGGTCAGTACTAGCCGTTTGAAATTCGGCGCGGTACTACCGCCGTTATAAGTGTGGTACTACCGCTCTGCAGTAGTTTCGCTGGATATGCGGTACTACCGCACTGCGGTTGTTCCGCCATGCTAAATCCAGTACTTCCGATTTCTGGCTTGTTTAGTTTCTCTTCTGGGTGCTTTCTGGAAAAAACGTACCGGCAACCGGTAGTTCCGCCGTTGTAGAATCGGAACTACCGATTGTATTTGAGTTTAAGTCCCCAGAAGGGTGCTCTCTGGAAAAAACGTACCGCTGTAAATTCGGAACTACCGGACTGCGGTAGTTCCGCTGTGTACATGCCGGAACTACTGCAGGTCGGTAGTTTCGCTGAGCATGCAGTACTACCGTTTTTACTGGGAGAGAACAGTTAACTTTAGAGTTGATTTTCAAACGCATACGTGATCCTAAATTGATCAAATGTGCACAAAAACGTGCTATCAAGCTATTTTCACAAATCCCTCTTAATCGTACGGCATTTAACCTATAATCTGGTCTTCCACCTTTACTCCTAAGACCGGTGAAAATTAAAATGGACCTAAAAACTTATGTACCTCATCTTTGAATTCTTGGCGTCAATAATCCTTGTAGCTTGTTCTTTACCTTGTACACATGAAACTTTATCTATACAATCTTAGCACACACATTAGTCCCATGCTCATAATTCGTCATTAATTACCAAAACCCTAAACTTAAGGGGCCTAGATACTTTCAATCTCCTCCTTTTTGGTAATTGATGACAACACCTTTTTGAAATGTAAGATAAGGAGAGTTTGAATATACTACTTGCATATGAACATGTTGCATACTCTAATGCTGACTTTTTGATAAAGGAATCGAATCTTTCATCATTTGTTTTCATGGTGTAGAAGTGATTCAATTTGACATACTCCCCCTAAATATGTGCATAAAAGATAAGTTTAAATTACACATATGAACAATAACTGTATTTTGGAGCATTAATGAATTTCAAGAGATTAAGATATGCAAATAACAACACTTGAAATTTCATGAGGCGATAATATAAAAGACATGAGCATAAGCATATTGTTCATGTAACTTAAAAAGTAAACATTCATCGTGTCATTACACCACATAGTCTTTAACATAAATAGATAAAATTCAAAAGTCCTTCTTTTCTTCCTCCTTCTTCACTTTTTCTTCTCCCCCTTTAGCATCAAGTACCAAAAAGTTTACTCCTGAGGAGGTTGATCTTGGGCTTGAGAAGAAGGATCTAGGCGACGACGGGTGCGGCGCACATAATGTTGTGGGGCAACTGTGGTCTCAAGCGCTATCATCCGGTCGCCAAGAGAGGAGATAGCTGTAGTCAGATTGGACACATCACTAGATAGAGAAGAATAGTGCTCATTCAGAGAAGAGACAGTGCCACTGATGGTGCTCAGACTATCTGTCATGGTGGTCATACTCCCACTTAGACCCATGACCGCAGTATAGAGTTGAGCCATTGTTACATTATCCCCTTGCTCCCTCTGCTGCTGAGAGGAGGAAGAAGCTCCTGTTTGCGCACTAGGGCGCGGAGGCAAGGAGATTGGGGTCTTCTCTTTTGGTTTGTAGACCTTATGCACACCTCCTCTCCCACCCCTGAAAGGGCCGGTCTGATGAATAATCAACTTCATAATGTAGGGTGCATAATTGATTCTCCTCTGCCTATCATTTTTCAAAGCATCCATCTCCCTTATCATCAAATCAATCATATTAAATTTTGTGCCAGTCATGATGTACTGTATCAAGTTCCAGGCATGTCCCCTGATGGCATCATAGTTGCCACTTTTAGGAAGAATAGTGTGATTGATTATCCTTTTGATTAGACTGGGGATGGGCAGCAAAGCATGAAGCCTGCTAGACATATATCTTTGATTTCTATCATAGAATTCTGAGCACTGATGAAGAGGAATTTAAGTGATGTTTTGGTTGGATATGGTTCAATAGAAAGATGTTAAATCATCTAACATCACCAAAACAGATATCTTGCCCAAGAATCTATCAACAATATTGTCTACATTTCAAATTTAACCTAATTTCATAAAAGAGTTCAAAAGAGATTAAACTTGAGGTTTTGATCCGAAATACCTCAAGAAGTGGAGGAGTTGAACTCTTGTGAAGCAGATTTGAGCCCAAGAACGTTGAAAATCACACCGGATTTGGAGATCGGGGTGGGGATTAGAGTAGGGTTCTTGGGGTTGAGAGAGAGAATGAGAGAGAGAGAGAGTTTTCGAGTTGTTTGAAGTTATGAGGAGAGAGGGAACGGTTTTGGAAAGAAATGGGAGAGAGTCCTGGGAGAAACCGCCCTCTTAATGAAACATCGGTAGTTCCGCACAAGCAACGTTATTACCATTGTGCGGTAGTTCCGCACATACAGCGGTATTACCGTGTTGTGGTAGTTCCGCTCAGAGTGCGGTAGTACCGCAGGGACAACTGCGGTATTACCGATTTTTCTGGGACTTGCAGAAAAGGATGTTGAATTCGAGATTCTTTGCAAATGATCCCTAGTTTTGCACTTAAAGAAGAATCATTCAGAGTCATTATGCAGTGAAGAACTTACTTAAAGACTAACAAACTAGTTTTTAAGAATATACAAGATTTTAAAGAAAATCATTTGAAAATCACTACATAAAATGTTCCGAAGACCTCAATGACACTTAAACACATGTAGCAAAGGCTCAAGCTACATTTGAGAAGTCTAAGACATTTAATTCATTTCTCAACTTGCAAAAACGGCTTTCATCTAATGGTTTGATGAAAATATCCGCTATTTGGTCTTCGGTTCTTATGTGGCTAATTTCAATATCCCCTTTACTAATATGATCTCTCAAGAAATGATGTCTAATATCTATATGCTTGGTTCTTGAGTGTTGGACGGGGTTATTTACTATTTTCACCGCACTTTCAT
The DNA here is from genome assembly GCA_036346265.1 of Melocanna baccifera. Classification (NCBI taxonomy): domain Eukaryota; kingdom Viridiplantae; phylum Streptophyta; class Magnoliopsida; order Poales; family Poaceae; genus Melocanna; species Melocanna baccifera. The sequence goes on along the minus strand of JAYEVJ010000212.1, from coordinate 87,725 downwards.
TATGACACAAAAGAGGCGTTTTATCAAATTTTATTCCGTAATGCATTAATGTTTGCCTTATCCACAATAATTGTGCACAACAACTTTCGGCAGAGATATATTCGGCTTCGGTGGTTGAAAGTGCTACGAAATTTTGCTTCTTTGAGGACCAAGACACTACGGATCTTCATAACAATTGACAACTTCCGGAGGTGCTTTTCTATCCACTTTGTAACACGCATAATCGGAATCCGAGTATCCAATTAAACCAAATTTAGCACCTTTTGGAAATCACAAACCTATACTAGAGGAATATTTTAAATATCTTGGAATTCTCTTTACGGCAACTAAATGGCACTCTTTTGGAGATGTTTGAAACCTTGCACACATGCACACACTAAACATAATATCGGGACTAGACGCGGTATAATAAAGTAAACTACCTGTCATGCATCTATAAAGTTTTAAATCTACTGATTTACCTTCTTCGTTTAGATCCAAATGTCTGTTGGTTACCGTGGGAGTCTGGATGGACTTTGCATCCTCCATACCAAACATCTTGAGTAAATCTCTTGCATACTTGGTTTGACTAATGAAGATCCCATTTTTAAGTTGTTTGATTTGAAGTCTAAGTAAATAGCTTAATTTACCTATCATGGACATCTCAAATTCCCTAGACATCATATCACCGAATTCCTTGCAAAAATCTTGGTTAGTAGAACCAAAAATAATATCATCAACATAAATTTGACATACAAAGAATTCATTGTCAATAACTTTTGTAATAATGTTGTATCAACCTTTCCGATTTTGAATCCTTTGGAGATTAAAAAATCTCGAAGACGCTCATACCACGTCCTAGGGGCTTGTTTAAGTCCATATAGCGCTTTTGAGAGTTTGTAAACATGATTTGGATTCTTACGATTCTCAAATCCGGGTGGTTGCTCAACAAACATAAGTTCAGTTATTTTTCCATTAAGAAACGCACTTTTAACATCCATTTGATAAAGTTTAATATCAAAGCATGATGCAAAAGCGAGCAAGATTCTAATTGACTCAAGTCTAGCTACGGGAGCAAAAGTTTTATCATAGTCTAATCACTCGACTTCAGTATAACCTTGAGCAACTAATCTTGCTTTATTTCTTACCACAATTCGATTTTCATTTTGTTTATTTCGGAAGACCCATTTTGTCCCAATCACGTTGTGCTCCTTAGGTCTTTCTACCAAATTCCACACATCATTTCTTGCAAAATTGTTTAGCTCCTCATGTATGGTATTTACCCAATCGGAGTCATCTAATGCATCATCTACAACCTTGGGCTCAAGAGAAGAGACAAACGAGTAATGTTCACAAAAGGAAACTAACCTAGAGCGAGTTTGAACACCCTTACTCACGTCACCCAATATTTAGTCTATTGGATGATCCTTTGATACGGCATTGTGAACTCTTAATGGTTGAGGTTGCTCTTCCTTATCTTCATCTTGAGCTTGAATGGTGCTTCGTGTGGATGAAGTGGGAGGTTGAACTTGAGTTGATGAAGGAGAATCACTTGAGTCCTCTCTTGGCTTGATGTTTCCAATTTGCATATTTTTCATAGCCTTTCTTAGTCCCTCATCACCAACATCATCCAAGTTTTCTTGCTCTTCTTGAGAACCATTAGTCTCATCAAATTGAACATCGCAAGACTCTATAATTATACCGATATTTTTATTAAAAACTCAATGTGCTTTGCTATTAGAGGAATAACCTAAAAGGAATCTTTCATCACATCGACTTTGAAATTTTGAGAGCCGAACACCTTTTCTTAAGATAAAGCATTTGCATATAAATACTCAAAATAAGAAATGTTTGTTCTCCTTCCCATGAGGAGTTCATAAGAAGTCTTTTTCAATACACGATTTAAATAAAGACGATTTATGGCATGACTAGCGGTATTAATAGCTTCCACCCAAAAGATATCGGAAGTATTATATTCATCAAGTATTGTTCTAACCATTTCAATTAATGTACGATTTTTTCTTTCTACAACCCTATTTTGCTTCGGAGTGTAAGTTGAAGAAAACTCGTGCTTTATTCCAAGTTCATCACAAAAATCTTCGATTTTTGCATTCTTGAACTCGGAACCATTGTCACTTCTAACTTTCTTTATTTTCAATTCAAATTCATTTTGCGCACTTTTTGCAAAGCTTTTAAAAATCTCGGGGACATCACTCTTGTCATTTAGGAAGAAGACTCATGTGTATCGGGAATAATCATCCACAATGATCAAACAATTATTGTTGCCCCCTAAGCTCTTGTAGGTTGTTAGTCCAAATAAATCCATATGTAAGAGCTCTAATGGTCTAGATGTTGACATGATACTTTTGGAAGGATGAGAATTACCACTTGTTTACCGGCTTGGCAAGCACTACAAAGCTTATTTTTCTCAAACTTCACATCCTTCAAGCCAACAACTAAATCATTTTTGAAAAGTTTTTTGAGTTGAATTATGCCCATATGACCCAACCTTCTATGCCATAACCAACCCAAAGAGGTTTTAGCTAATAAACAAGTTTTCAATCCGAAATTATTTGAATTAAAATATACTAAATAGAGATTTTCAAAACGAAGACCTTTGAAAACAATTTCATTATCCTTTTCTTTTGAAATTGATACATCATCTTTTGAAAATGAGCAAATTAGGCCTAGATCAAATAATTGAGTAATGGATAGCAAGTTGAAATTTAATGTTTCTACGAAAGAGACATTAGAAATAGAAAGATCATTGGAGATAGCAATTTTACCTAATCCTAATACCTTTTCTTTACTATTTCGCCGAAGGTGATCTTTTCATTGCTCCCATTTTTAATGTGGTGAACATTTTTCGGTCTCCGGTCATGTGTTGAGTGCACCCACTATCAAGCACCTAATGTCGAGCACCGGTCTTGTAGTTCACCTACAAAAGAAAATCAATTTCTTTTAGATACCTAAATTTGTTTGGATCCTTAGAGGTTAGTGACCAAGGTTTTGGGCACCCAAATGGCATTCTTTTTGGCACCCAAAATTGAGGTGCCCACAAACTTTACGACAATTTTACCATAGCTAGACTTCTTAAGCAAATAGCACGAATCAAATAAATAAGTAGATGTAATTTTTGTTTCTTGATTTTGCTTACCAATTGGCCTTACAAACTTTGTGATCGGTTTTGAGGGTTTCTTACCTTTCTTGGGCACATACCCAAGTCCCTCCTTATTGAATGAGCATCTTTGCTCACTCAATAACTTTTCAAGGGTGGTCTTACCCTTGAAGCATCTTTCTAAACTTTTGTTCAATTGATTAACTTGATCTTTTAATTTACAATTTTCAATAACAAGTTTTTCATCACATAAATTAACAAAATTATTAATACTTGAACTACAAGACATATCACTTAAATCATCACATGAAGTAGAAGTATTAATTTTAGCATTTTCTATTTTAGGCATTTTCCATTCTACGATAGTTCCGCCGTTGTAGAATCGAAACTACCGATTGTATTTGAGTTTAAGTCCCCAGAAGGGTGCTCTCTGAAAAAAATGTACCCCTGTAAATTCGAAACTACCAGACTGCGGTAGTTCCGCTGTGTACATGCCGGAACTACCGCAGGCCGGTAGTTCCGCTGAGTATGCGGTACTACCATTTTTACTGGGAGAGCACAATTAACTTTAGAGTTGATTTTCAAACGCATGCATGATCCTAGATTGATCCAATATGCACAAAAACGTGCTATCAAGCTATTTTCACAAATCCCTCTTAATAGTACAGCATTTAACATAAAATCCGGTCTTCCACTTTTACTCCTAAGACCGATGAAAATTAAAATGGATCTAAAAACTTATGTACCTAATCTTTGAATTCTTGACGTCAATAATCCTTGCAGCTTGTTCTTTACCTTGTACACATGAAACTTTATCTATACAATCTTAGCACACACATTAGTCCCATGCTCATAATTCGTTATTAATTACCAAAATCCTAAACTTAAGGGGTCTAGATACTTTCAGCCATAGAGATCTAATGGCTGACGATGCGCCATGTGAGTGAATCTCAACCGTCCAATCGGGGTGTCGACATAGATCTGGATGAATGGTCGCGATGGTGACCGGACAGACGAGGGGACGACACGTGGCACATGGTGACTAGTTGGTCGAGGCAAAGTGTCGGTGGCTTACCAGCGAAGTGATAGCCTCCTTCATCTTCTCTAGCAACGGCGGGCGAATGGGCGGTGCGGAGGTGCACATGGCGACGGGCTCATCGGCAACTGAGGCAGATGGTGGAGGGAGATTAGTGCTTGGCGGGTGGCTCACCGGCGACGACGAGAATGAACGGTGAAGTTAATGGCGAAGACGACGATGACTCGAGTTCCGGCAGAAGTTGATTGCACGAGAGCGAACGATAGCTTAGGATGCACAAAAGCGAGGCACGACTCGGCCTTTTTAAAGCGCAAACGCTGAGGAGGCCGGGACAAACATGGGTGAGAGTCCACGGCGGAGTCGGCACATACGCCGAGATGAACTCCCAAACTGACACGACACGGCTTCGGTGAAGACGAAGAACAGTGCTCAATGGTCCCGATGTGTGACATGTAGCACAACATGTGGTTGCAGATGATAGGAGTAGATGGCTGACACGTGGCGGACGGGCGCACAATGACTGCCGTGTGGCTGTGGGAGTTAGCAAGCTGGGTCAGCACGAACGGGTTGAGGCACGTGTGAGGAGATGGGCTAGACTTGGGTTTTGGCCCAAAAAGGCTTTAGGAATTTTTAATGATTTTTTTCTAATTTCAGAAACTAATGTAATACAAACTGAGTTCTAGAAAATAGCAAATATATCTAAAAATTCAAAAAATATAGAAAAATTCCTTGCAACACAAGGAACTCAAATAAAACAATTTTGAGATTAATTGAAGTTTAACATAGTCATATTAAATATTTTAAATTTCAAAAAATCAAATAAAGCTTTAATTAATTTGAAAAATGTAAATAGTTATTTTTATTTTAAAAACTTTAAAACGATAATGAAAAAGATGTTACACATAACAGCTTTGCTGCAGGTGATTGCTCTGCTTCTTATTATTGTTCTCTGCCATCACGCCCCTAAATGGCGAGGACATGAAAATCCCATCAGCGTGCAGCCGAGTCTTGAGGTAAGACCACCCTGCCGAACTAGCGCAGCGGTTGACAAATGCTTCGACTCCAACAATCACTACTCTGTGAAGATAGGGTAAACAAATGGAAGTAGAAAAGCAAAAAAAAAAGTGATTGCTTCTATATGATTTTTTTGTTATGATTGATAATTTTTATCTATATTTTTTAAAATAGTAGTAAACGATAAAAACATTGATGTGAATAACGCATCTTTTGGAAAAAAAAATCACTTCAAAAACCAAAAAACAAAGATAAAAAGCAAAAAAAAATGGCCATTAGATGTCAAAGATACAGAATAGTCAATCCGGAACGAGACACCTTCCGTAGATTATCGTCAAGAGGATATGCTCTGTGACACCTGTGCTCCCCTCTCACGGGATCACAGCTCAAAGGTCAGAAAGATCGGATTAGATGAGATGAGAGGGACGGAAGGAACATTCGTCGCTCCTTGCTTGGGAAGCTGCAGCCGACAGACGCACGAGGCCCTCTCCCGTTGGCCGCGATTTCGCCTTGCCTTCTGGTCTGGTGCTTCTACAGTACAGTAGAGCTTTACTACTGTTTTCTTTTTTAAAAAAAAACAAATACAATTAACTTACGTTAAATTTTTTTAGGGAAATTGAGTTCTTAGTTGAATAAAAATCTTTCGGTTTGACTTTTTAAAAGTGGGCTTTTTATAGGAATTCCTCAGATGCAGGAACATGCATGTTTGCCAATTATGCAGTTCGTCGGAGTTGTTTGCTTAGTTTTTGTTAATTGAGAGAGCTGTTTACTTAGGGTGGGTTTTTAGGTTGATAGTTTAAATATTTGAATTTTGACTGTTTATGAGAGGCAGTATATAGAAGAAAATAGTCGTATGTGATTTTGGTCAGTATAGCTAAACTCAATATACTTTTTACTATAGTTTTTCTATTGACCCCGCCTTGAAAAAACTTACCATTTAAAAGTAGTTACTGCGGACAGTACAAGCATAAGCCATATATAAGCTAAAAGAACCCAGCTTAATTTGGCTATCCTACTTCCACAGGCATTTTGAAATTTACGATGAACTAACAATGTGAACTCCATGTTCACGCTGGGTTTCTTTCTAAGCACTTTCGCCCGGTGTGGCCTGCCTCGCCTTATAGGCGAGCTGGGACGAGGCCCACTCTTACCCAGGCCAGCACAGTTTAGTATGGGTGGATTATTTTGGATTGTGGATTATGATTTATGTCTTAAATGTTTGAATTCTGGTTGTTCACGAGATGTTGTATACAAAGAAAAAATAGTAGCATACAATTTTAGGCAGTACAACTGAACTTAGTACACTTTTTACTATAATTTTCCTGTTGACCCTACCTTGAAAAAATGGACTGTTCAAAAGCTAGTTATTGTATCACGCATAAGCCAAAATCAAAGCCAAAGCCATGCTGAATCGAACCCAGCCTATATATGTAACATCCTGATTTTCAGTGTTATTTGAAGTCTTTTAAAAAATTCACCATCTGGATTTTTCTGGATTTAATTAAAACATAAATTGAGTTTTCAATAATTAAAAGAATTTATGTATGTCATTGGTGTTAGTTAAACAAAATTGATTTTCACTTGGGCGAGTGATTGTTCTGTAAAGGGGGAAGTGCGGATTCACTTCGAGGGATGTGGGTGTCTCGTTTGAGTAGTGTTTAAGGACTTAACTTTGTGCGTTATTAATATGAGCCTTACTGTGCAAATCATATGTCTAGTATGAGATAGACCTACCTGATTAATTTGTGATATTTCAATTCCAATTTCGCTATTGAGTTGAATATGGTTGCTGATTTCCTTGAGGCATAAGAGGGGGCAATTATCAACTAAGTGGTTAACTTACTCGACGGCGAAACCTTAGCGGGTGAAATTGAGTTGATGTTGAACATTGTAAAATTTTTGTTGTGATTTTCTTTAGTTCGGGGATGATCACATCGTGTAGGTACAATTGTGCAACATCTGTAGAGTGTAAAACTATTCGAATACCCGTATTCCCGGTTATGGACAATACTTGGTGATTTCACACGAAAGGTAGTTATTTTATAAAATTATGTTGGATAACTTTAGGAAGTGGACAAATAGTTTACTAGTAGTTTATTAAAATAGATGGTTAGTTCACTTATGGTTTATTTAATTCCTTTAGTTATGTATTTATTATTATTTTTTTAAAGTTCGCTATCAATCTATTTATTGTATTTACTTTAAATTGTTACTTTCTACAAAATAACTTTTTCAACCATCCATTGGTAAGTCTTACATATTATATTGTATATTATTACAAACGACTTGTTAAGTACCGATGTACTCACGGCTTTATGCCTAATGTTGCTCAGTTGAAGAGGAGAAACCATATCAACAGGATGTACCTGAAGGAGTATACTTCATTGACTTCATGGATTCGGACTTCGCTTCCTAATCGATTGCCTGTGGATATGTTGAATATCTACCATGTTTAATTTTGTTTTCTGCTGTTAGTTTTTTAAGCTCTTTAGGCTATTAATTGTAAGTTTGGCCATGAGGTCGTATTTTGATAATTAATAATATCTGAGTCTTTTCCCTTGTTAATCATATTTATGGTCAATATTTTATCTATGCTACAGTGTGTGCACTAGCGTTAGATATCAACATGACTTATTAGAAAGCATATATGTAGGACCGGCAATGACAACACAGGGGGAGGGGTGAATGATGTCTTCTCATAATCTTCCCCTAAGCATTCAAAAATCTTTCACTTCAGTAGGTAAAGAGCTACAAAGATAACATTTAATAGCCTAAATTCAAACAACAACCCAAAATAGTAAGGATCCAGAAATTCAGCATCTAACTAGTTTGACTGCCACTGGAGGTGCAATCTGACCGATGGGCGGGCGATCTGACCGGCCCTAAACTGTCGGTTTGATCGGTGGTTGATTTGACCTGGCTAGAAGCGGTTTGACCGCTCCCTTATTATGAGAATAGAAAAATTAGCCTAGGCCAAAACCACTTTTAGTGCAAACTTCAAAATCCATGATTAAATGAAGTGAAATTTTACACACACCTTGCTAAGGGTCTCAGAAACCTATTTCATCTAAGAATCATGTGGATCTTGACTAATGTTCCAACATTTTCTCACATATCACAAAAACTAAGCAAATCTTAAAAACTTAAGAAACAACTTACTTGTGGATTAAAAACAATCAAGATGGCCCTAGATGAGTTCCCACATATCACAGTATGTAAGACCACCTAAAGATTCAAAGCCAAAACTCTCAGATCAGGATTCCTTATGAAAACACACCAAATCTAACAAGAATCGAGCAACTTCATAATCTTGCAAACATCAGTGCTTAGATAGATGTGATTTGATATACATGAGTCATCTCCATCACTTACACATCTTTCACATGCAACATGATCAAAAAGGAGAGAGAAGATACAAAGAACTAGCAAGGGCAATAACAAATAAACCAAGATAAGAACACTTCATAAAAAATAAACAAAGTTGATTATATTGCTACTTGAGGACAAATGTTTCATAACTACTCCATAAGGAGGACAAGAGAGTACACAACAACACTCACTATTCTTTCTCAAACCCTAACCTAGAACTCAGGAATGAAAATGGTTAAGATGATTGACTTGTAGGCTTTCATCTCTAATCCATTAAATAGATAGAGAAATCAGCCCACATCTAATCCTGATGGATACTACCCACTAGTACAATTACAGAAACCCATTAACCTCACACAATTCGGTCTCCTCTTTCCCTTAAGAAGCAATCATCATACTTGTCACGTGTAGGTGCACCAGTGGTTTGCCATACAACAGCAAGTCTTTCTCGCTCCGGTTCCCACTAAATCACGTCTCTCTTAGACCGACTAAGTCACTAGGTGCAACCGGTTGCTCATACCTTCTCTTTGATATTTTTTAACTTCCTTATACTTAAACTTAACCATCTCACCCATCATTCTTGACTATTCTAGATCTCGGCTTCTCCATGTGCGTAGTCTCAGTCCTTACTATTCACTATAGTTGACTACAAGTTTTCCTACACATACAAAAACCAATAAATCATTTATGAATATAAGTTCTTCATAATTTGACCTACGTTAGCTTAAACATACTTCATACAATATGAATGTACTGACCTAGGACCAATTTACCCAATCCATGATCAAATTCCTAAATTTCAGAACTCTCAACCAAATTTCAGAAAAATTAGCCGGTCTGACAGCCATATAGCAGCCGGTCAAACAAGTACATAGGGCCAGTTTGACCGCTCGACAAAGCCAGTCTAATCGCCAGGATGAAACCACACACTAAAAATCTAAATCTTTCATAAATTTGAATTTTAACTCAACACACATTGACAATAATTAATCATAAATAATACTGAACCTTCTCACATGGTCATAATATCAGAAGTTTCACATTGCATATCAACTACTCAAACTGGCAAACCATCTTTGGCCTCAAGACTATAAAAGGCCAAAGCCTCTACCTGAAGACCAGTAGCTATTAGCCAACACCTCTTGGCACAATAATTCCCTCTAATCTTAAACAAGAAAGAGGTTGCAGAAACCCCATGCCATCGCACTAGAAGAAACCAAGAATGACTCCACACCCGGCGGCTACCAGTGCCAAGAAGCAGCAATATCTGAGGCTCCTTCCAATAGCGGGAGAGGTAGAGGCGGAACTTCTGCCCAAGCAACCTTGAGCGCACCCCTGAGAGAGAGACCAGCTTCTCGAGGCTCCATGAGCTCATAGGCCATGACCATGGAAGAGCTACTTGACACCATCAAGAAAGAGATAGCAGAGAGCTACAGGGCCAGGGATCGTGCGGAAGGTAGCCATCAGAGCTCCTCCTCCGCCTCGCCATCATCTTCAAGATTTTGGGGAGGAGCGTGGAGGCAGCCAAGAGGGTTCTTGGCATCGCCAAGAACTCCTCCCTGTTTCCAAGGTTAGCAACAAGAATCCTACATGAGGAGTAAGCGTCGCTTGACATCGCCGGCACGTCAAGGTCAGTGCTTGAGGTGCCCACATGAATTGGAAGCGAGGACGAAGCTAGGGCGATGCAGTAGCCTATATGTTTGGATACGGGTAGGTTTCACTAGTGTAAATTAAAATTTTTTACCGTGTAAATCAGGGAACTATGTGAGTAAACGATCATAGATCATTATCACTAGATGCGCATTGTAGTAGAAGTAAAGTTGAGGTAGCCGGCTCAACGAAGCATCTCTTCCTCGCGATCATCTCGATCAATGCCACAGTCACAACATCACCTCTACCGAGGTCCACACATCTAGAGATGGAACTCCATGCATCGGTGTGCTAGCACTAGTACGCACGACATGTGTTATGAGAGGTGACGACTAGAGTTTTGATGGGTGTGTCTTAGGGTACTTTTCTTAGCTCTCGCACCTCTCTTTATATAGCTTCTAATTGGATCATTATCCAATACGATCATATCCAACTTAGAAAGCTTCAGGCTGAATCTTTATCCAATATAAGTAGAGACCATATTCTATTGTAACATCCTGTTTTTCTGAGATTTTTAAAGCCTGGATTTCAAAAATGAATTTTCTGGAATTTTCTGAAATTAATTGAAGCTTCAAATGAATTTTTAAAGTTTTAAATGATTTAATGTGATTAAAATAAACATTAACATAAGTGGAAAATATTTTATTTGTGTTCCTCAAGTCTCAAGGAATTTTCTGGTATTTTTGGTGAATTTTGGGATTTATTTGCTATTTTCTAGAGCTTTTAGAAGTTTATTTGAATTTACGGAAAAAGAAAAGAAAAGGATTTAATCCCATGCCCGATCACCCTCTCTCCTCCACGCGTCGCCCGATCCGCGCCGCGCCGCGTCGTACCCCTTTCCGCGCACCGCTTCGCCCGCGCCCGATCCGCGCGCCACGCGTCGCGCATCGCGCTAACGCGGCGGCACCAGCGCGCCCTCGCCCCGCCGTGCCCTCGGCGCCGTCGCGCCGCGCGATCACGGCCGTCGCCCGCGCCGCGCGAACCTAACCTAACCTAAACAATCCCGCCGTCCGATCTCGCCGCGTGGCGCATCCTAACCGTCTAACCCGTCCGCGTCCGCGCCGTCGCCGTCGCCGGATCGAACTCCTCGGTTCGCGTGATAGAACGATCGGCCGTCCTCGGTTCGCGTGCGCGCCGCGAAACTCTCGCGCCGCCTCCGCTCGCCCTCGCGCCGCCGCCGTCGCGGGCCGCTCGCGCCGCCGCCGTGCGCGTCTCGCCCGTCGCCGTCGCCGGAGCGATAGCCCGCCGCCAGCGTCGCCGGTGAGCTCCGCGCCCGTTCGCCGCGTCGCCTCGTCGCCTCGCCGTCGCCTTCGCCCCGCCTCGCCTCGCCTCGCGGCGTCTGCGCCAGCGCGCCCGCGACCGTCGCCTCGCCGCGCGCACCGCGCCACGCGTCGCCAATCCGCCCTCGCGCCCGACCACGCGTCGCCCGCCGCTGCGATCCGCGCTCGCCGCCGCGCCGCGCGCGCAATCCGCGCTGCGATCGCGCGCTGCGCCGCGCGCGCCACGCCAGCGCCGCAACGCCGCCCGCGCGCGCAGCGCGCGGCGCCGCCTGCGTCGCCGATCAAGCCCTCGCCGCGCCCGCGCCGCGCAATCCCGCCGCCGCTCGAATCGGCGAGGCGAATCGCCACATGCCGCGTCCGCCGTCGGATCCGCCGCGCCGCCCGCGCCGAGCGCCGGCTTCGGCCTAGCCACGTGGCGGCACCGGCGCGTGCCACGTCGAGCCCTAGGCCACGTGGCACGACGCGTGGCATGCCGCGTCGGCGCCACGTCGGCCCTAGCGCCCCCGAGCCACGTGGCGGCCCGCGTCAGCGCCACGTCGGCCGTGCCGCGTGGCGGCATATCTTCTTTGCCACGTCGCCACGCCGCCAGCGTCGGCCGCTCCGTGCAGCATTACGTGGACCGAGTCCACGGTGGACTCGAATTTCATGGACCGGGTCCACAGGCCACGATAACTTTTCCGATTTTCCCGAATTAATTTTGAATTAATTTTCAGAGCCCGTTCTCCTCCGTCCTAGCTCGATTGACCCGTTCTTTTTTCTAAATTCATCTAAAATCGAGCTCTAGCTGTTGGTTCTGGTTTTGTGAATTTTGGAGTTCATTTTCTAGTTATTTTATGTGTTTCTTTGTTTCCGATCGTTTTCTCTCTCGTTAGATTCGGATTAGGAGGAGCGAGTTTCGCGAGAAGACCGAGAGTACCCGTTGAGCATAACGAAGGCAAGTCGTGTCCCTTGATCATGTTGAACCCAATTTTACAAACTATTATTTAATTATTTTGCTTTAAATTACATTGCATTGCTATTTTTATTCAAACCGTTGCACAGGTAGTTATTGTCCCAATTGCAATTATACCTCCTTAACACTTTGAAATACCATGATGCCTTTGTCACCATAGGTTGGAAAATTTATTAGTGATGCTAGTTAATTTATCACATGGGTTGAGTGCGATTAGATTGCTTAGCTTTTTATATTTACGATTGATCTCCTCACACTGTTAAATTATTAATTTGACTTAATGATATATGGAACCGTGGTTGGTGCCACGTGCATTAAAATTGGTGCCACGTCATTGGTGTAGCGTTGGCTTGGTTATACAAATTGGTTTTGCACTCGGGCGAGTGATCGTGCGATAAGGGAAATCTGATTGTACTTTGGGGATGTGGTATTCGTCGGGTAATGTTAAGGACTTAACTTTGTGCGCCATTGATCGAGCTTAATCGTGCAAACCACATGTCTATTATGGGATGGACTGGTGATTAATTTGTAATATTTCAATTCAATTACGCCATTGTGATGGACATGGTTCTTGATTTCCATGTGGCGCAAGGGGGTGTGATCACGAAACCCTAGCGGGCGGGATTGTGTTGAGGTAGAGCATTGTAAAGGCCTTGTTGTGATTTCCTTAGGCCTAGGCTAATCACATCGTGTGGGTGCAGTTGTGCAACCTCTGCGAGTGTAAAACTATTCGAATAGCGCGTCCTCGGTCATGGGCGGTGCTCGGGGATTTCACCACGAGGTTAGTGTTTCATTTATAACTTGGTGGTTTATGTTGGGAGTGGGCGGGTAGTTCCTTTGTTGGTTTAACTTGTGAATTGGTGTTCACAAGTGGTTCATGTTTATTCCTTTGATTATCTATTATTCTTGTTTTGATTAACTTTAGCTTTCAAGTTATTTAATATATTTCATCCATAAATGCCTTTATGCAAATTAACCTTTCAGCCTTCCTTTGGTAAGCCTTGCATATTATATTGCATTTATTGTTACAAGCGACTTCTTGAGTACCAATGTACTCACGGCTTTACGCCTATGTTGCTCGATTGAGGAGAGGAGTACTATCGGCGGGAGGTGCGGAAGGAGAGTACTACGGCGACTTCACGGATTAGGCCGTTCTCCACTCGATAGCTTGTGGCTTGTCGATTAGTCGCTACGCTTTATTTTGGATTTCATTGCTATTTTGTTAAGCCCTTAGGCTAGATATATTGTAAGCTTGGCCATAAGGTCGTATCTTTGATATTTTATCGATATTCTAGTTTTCCTTATTATTGTCGTGTGTATGGTGTGATGACATCTATGTTTGTTGTGTGCACTAAGCGTGATCTGGACTAGTGCAGTTTACAGAGAGACCGAATTTGCATATTCGGGTCTCGGCGAGAGATAATATCGAGCCATATTGTATGTAGAATGAAGCCCTAGTTAAATTGGTCGATAGCCCAAAAATTTATTTTCTAAATCAAACCAACTAAACTTGATATTTAGTAATATCTCTATCTTCTTACCTCATTCTTAAGGATTCTTATCTCTCGCCCCAACTCTTGCAAAATTTGTTTTCCTAAAATTATAAAGCGATCTTTCCTTTATAAATGCATTAGATGTCCCAAACTTCCTCTGACCGACGCGGGAGGATGGAGGTCACTTCTCTGCGTTTTGTTGCGGTGCCTCGGTTTAAGAGATCGCCGTCTACCTCACCAAGGATGAGAAGCAAAAGGTCAGCGCATCGGGAGCATCTCGGGCTATACTTCACCACGAGTCGGTGGCGGTGCTACATCACGATTTCAAGAACACCGGTGCGGTGGGAGATGTCGGCTGAGGAGTTGCGCACAAAGCCATTCGTCGACTTTGCAAGCTATACAAGATCAACATGGCGGACTCGTCAGGAAGTTCAAGGAAGCGATGCGGAGCCACCCCGAGACTACTAGAGCCGATGCAGGAGGAGCCCGACCACGATCGCCGTACCTCTACCGTCGCCTACACGCGAGCCCGGAGGAGAGCGTCGTATCACGGAGATCGTCGCGCCTACCTCGGCCGGTTCACTCCGGCCCGATCGGAGCGATGCGCGCGATCCGCAACTCGTGGGTTGTCTGGCGATTACGAGGGCGATAGCGGTGTACCCTATTTGTCGAGGACCAGTGGGAGCCTTGAGTAGATAGTGCGAGTAGACACGTTGGATTTTATTTGCGGTTGAGTGTGATGTGAGCTGCAAATATTGCCTTAAAAGCATTATATTGCGATCATGTCAAATCTTTTAATGGAGTTTATTTTTGTTCGATTTCTTAGTTAGCCTTATGGCTAAGTGTTTGTTTAGGTTAGGTCTCCATTAAGCAAAACCCCCTTAGGCGCATTTACCTCTTATCTATGCTTTTCCCTCTCGTCTTTCACCTTTGGTGATCGTGATTGTTTTCTTTTGAGCAAGATGGTTGATACGAGGAACTCCTCGGCCCGCAATCGGGAACTAGGACCCGGAGAAACGATCTTTGCGACGGTGCCACCTACCTTGGATCCGCCCTCGATCGGTTCTTGATGGCGGACTCGAGATGATCACGAACTATGATGCGGGTATGCGAACTATGATGCGGCGACAAAGAGCACGGAGCGATACCGCCAAACCTCGTCGGCGGACCGGCTATCACGAGT
Source organism: Melocanna baccifera (assembly GCA_036346265.1). Taxonomy (NCBI): domain Eukaryota; kingdom Viridiplantae; phylum Streptophyta; class Magnoliopsida; order Poales; family Poaceae; genus Melocanna; species Melocanna baccifera. The sequence continues at coordinate 72,651 of JAYEVJ010000212.1, read as the reverse complement.
TTATGAGGGCGAGACCGCTGTTTTCTCCAGTTCATTGAGCCTTTGGAGGCGATGATTGGATCCGTTCGATTGAGAAGAAATCAACTTGGCTCTGTCTGCAGCGAGGAGAAGGTTTTGTATGCGGCACATCGGCGAGGGACCAAAGCAGAGTGGTGGGAGAACTCTTCGTGCGCCCATGAGAACCAAAGACAACATCACTGGAAGGAATTCGCAAAGGCTTTCCACACCGCTCATGTCATGGAGGAGTGGTTGAGATGAAGAAGGATGAGTTTGGGAGTTCAGCGAGAGGAACACAGTCGGTGAGTGAATATCTCAATAAATTCACTCAGTTGGCTCGCTTCTGCGCGAGAGGATGTAGCGGCCGATGCAGCTCGCGAGAAGAGGTTCAAGAAAGGCTTGAACCCGGCTTTGAAGGTGCAAGTCGTAAACGCGACTATGCGATTTTCAGCGGTTGGTGGATAAGGCCATTCTCATCGAGGAGAGTCGCGCGAGCTCGAGGAGTCTCGCAAGAGGAGGTTGATCCAGCGAGGATCACGATCACACCGATCTCGAGGCCTCGTTTTGGTTCCTACCGGCTGCCACGAGTGCCACAAAGCGGCGGCGGCGGCAGCGATCTTGAGATTCGGACCCGGCTCGAACACGCGCGATTTGATCAGTCGGCGTCTGGTGGTTCGATGGACAGCGGCGAGAAAAGCAATAATTGGCGGCATCCATCACTTGCTTCAAGTGTCATGAGGTGGGATACTATGCTAGCAAGTGCCCTCGAGGCGAGCCTCGGCCTTGATTCGTTTTGACTTGGGAGCCACACCTGGTCGTACCCCTACCCGGAAGCGGGGCGAGCACCCGGCCGGGACAGCGCCAGGGGGCCGGTGGTGAGAGTCGGTGAACCACGTCACGCGAGAGGATGCCCAGCAGCACGGACGTTGTGATCGATGCGTTTCGTACATTCGATTCTGCCACCGTTTTATTTGATTACGGAGCTTCGCATTCGTTTGTTTCTGGAGTTTTGCTTTAAAGCAACAATTGAAAATCTGTTGCTCTTGGATCTGTTCTTTTAATCAATCCCGGATCGAGTTGAGATCCAACCTAGGTTGTCGGAGTTAGGATAACCATTCGGGAGTTGAGTTGAGGCCGACCTGATTTTGTTGGATATCACGATCCCTAGATGTAATCTTGGGAATGGATTAGCCGAAGCGGCGGCGATGTTAGGCGTAGGAGCGAGCGGTGACCTTAACCAATTGAGACGGAGTTAAGGTGCGATTCGCGGCCGGTGAGTGCCACGAGCAGTCATGATTTGCGAGTAAGGTAATCCGGTTGGAGGGTGTACGGTTGTCGAGAGTACCACGGCGTATTTCGAATGATCTTCGGGTATGCCACCGAGAGGGAGGTTGAGTTTCGATTGAGCTTGTGCGGTACCGCTCCGATTTCCAAGAGACCCTATCGGATGCGGCTAATGATTTAGCGAGTTGAAGAAGCAAATTCGGAGCTTTTGGATAAGGGTTACATCGGACCGAGTTCATCCCGTGGGGAGCGCCGGTGTTGTTCGTCAAGAAAAAGGATGGTAGTCGGCGCATGTGTGTGGACTACTGAGCACTTAATGAGGTCACCATCAAAAATAAGTATCCTCTGCCCGGGATTGATGACCGTTTGACCAGCTTAAGGAGCAGGAGTGTTCTCCAAGATTGATTTGAGATCGGGATATCATCGGATGAGGATACGTAAGGAGGACATACCCAAGGCGACCTTCTCGACTCGTTATGGTCTATCACGAGTTCACGGTGATGTCATTTGGTTTGACTAACGCTCCAAATATTTCATGTATTTGATGAATAAGGTGTTTATGGAATATTTGGACAAGTTTGTCGTTGTGTTCATTGGCGATATTTTGATATATTCCAAGGCGAGGAGGAACATCGGGAGCACTTGAGATTAGCATTGCGAAATTGAGAGATAATCGATTGTATGCAAAGTTCAGCAAATGTGAGTTTTGGATGAAGAAAGTCGCCTTTCTAGGGCATGTGTTGTGAATGAGAAGGAGTCGCGATTGACCCGGGAAAGTAAGTGATGTTTTAGATTGGCGATCACCCACTTGATTACAGTCGGAGTTTTAGGTATGGCAGGATACTACCGTCGCTTTATTGAGGATTTTCGGTGTGGCGGACCCTCACACGATTGCTCAAAAGGAAAAGAAATTCACTTGGGCGCGAGAATGTGAGAAAGTTTTGAAACATAAGGAGAGTCGACCACAGCCCGGTGCTTGTATTGCCTGATATTAATAAGGATTTTGAGATATTTTGCGATGCCTCGCGCAAAGGTTTGGGTTGTGTCTTGATGCAAGATAAGAGAGTGGTAGCCTATGCCTCACGCCGATTGAGACCGCATGAGGAGAACTACCCTACCCATGATTTAGAGTTGGCGGCCGTAGTGCATGCCTTAAAGATTTGGCGTCATTATCGATGGGTAACGGATGTGAGGTTTACGGATCATAAGAGTCCAAATACATCTTTACCCAGTCCCGAGCTTAACCTCGGTAGAGGAGGTGGTTAGAGTTGATAAAGGATTATAATGTATGCATACATTATCATCACAGGAAAGCTAATGTTGTTGCAGATGCCTTGAGCGAAAGGTATATCTGCAATTCGATGATAGTTCGAGAGAGTCGGCCCGACTTTGCATGCGGAATTTGAAGCTTAGCCTTGAGTTGGTTGAGCGGGATTTTGGCAACTATGGAGATGCAGCCTACTTTGGATGGTCGGTTCGCCGAGGGCTCGGTCGGATGATGAGGCATTTCAATGATCGAAAGAACTTGAGTGAAGGTAAAGAGTCGGGATTTTGGTGGATGACCAAGGAACCTTGTGGTTCAAGCGGCGTTTGTGTGTGCCCAACAAGCAAGAACTAAAGGATGTGTTGTTAAAAGAGGCTCATGAGTCGTTGTATTCGATTCATCGAGCGTACCAAGATGTACGAGGACATTAAGGATAAGTATTGGTGGCCAAGCATGAGCGTGAGATCGCCGAGTATGTAGCCCTTTGTGATGTTTGTCGAGTAAAGGCGAGCACGAGAGACTGCGGGTTTGCTCTGACCATTGAAAGTCCACGAGTGGAAGTGGGAAGAAATCGGTATGGACTTTATAGTCGGTTTGCCTAAAACCAAAGAGGGTCATGATTCAATTTGGGTCATTGTGGACCGTTTGACCAAGGTTGCTCATTTCATCCCGCTTAAGGCGACTTACGGTGGTGACAGATGGCGGAACTATATATGTCGAGATTGTCGGTTTGCATGGAGTGCCCAAGAAGATTGTGTCGATCGTGGATCGCAGTTCACCTCCGGTTTTGGGGTAGTTTCCATAAGGCTATGGGAACTCACGAATTCAGTCTGACATATCACCCCAGACAGATGGTCGAGACCAGGCGAGTTAATCGATTCTAGAGGACATGTTGAGAGCTGTGTGCTTGATCATGGGTCTAAGTGGGACGATTGTTTACCTTTGCGAGTTCTCATACAACAACAGATTATCGGGCCGGTTTGCGAGATGTCACCGTTTGAGGCATTGTATGGCAGAAATGCACGAGACCCCTCTCAATTGGAAAGAGACGGGGAAGGTCGAGTTTTTGGCCCGATTGTTTGAAAGAAGGCGAGGATAAGGTCCGCTTGATTCAGAAAGGTTGAAAGCTGCCCGGGCAGACAGAAAAGCTATCACGAATACCGGACGCAGAGGCGAGTTTTGAGCTAGATGACTTTGTGTATCTTAGGATCACACCATTCAAAGGGTGTGAAGAGGTTTCACTAAAGGAAGCTTGCACCGAGATATGTTGGTCCGTTCGAGTTAAACGCGAGGGAGAGGTTGCTTATCGATTGGAGCTACTGCGTCTTTCGATGGGGTACATGGCGTCTTTCATGTGTCCCACCAAGAAGTGCTGCGCGTACAGAGGAGGTTGTGCGATTGAGGCCGTTGATCTGCGGGAGGATCTGTCGTACAAAGAGCACCAGTCAAAATCTTGGAAGTGTCGAGCGAGTCACCGGAATAAAGCGGTCCGTTTTGCAAAGTTCGGTGGAGCAACCATTCCGAGGAGGAAGCCACAGGGAGCGCGAGGAGGATCTCGGGCGGAGTTTCGAACCTATTCTCTTAGTTGGCGGATCTGGGCCTTGAGATCTCGTTTAAGGGGTAAGGTTTGTAACATCCTGTTTTTCTGAGATTTTTAAAGCACTGGATTTCAAAAATGAATTTTCGGAATTTTCTGAAATTAATTGAAGCTTCAAATGAATTTTTAAAGTTTTAAATGATTTAATGTGATTAAAATAAACATTAACATAAGTGGAAAATATTTTATTTGTGTTCCTCAAGTCTCAAGGAATTTTCTAGTATTTTTGGTGAATTTTTGGGATTTATTTGCTATTTTCTAGAGCTTTTAGAAGTTTATTTGAATTTACGGAAAAAGAAAAGAAAAGGATTTAATCCCCGCGCCCGATCACCCTCTCTCCTCCACGCGTCGCCGATCCGCGCCGCGCCACAGACCCCCTTTCCCGCGCACGCTTCGCCCGCCGCTCCGATCCGCTTGCGCCACGCGTCGCGCATCATGGCCCGGCAGCGGCGGCACGTGCGCCCTCGCCCCGCCGCGCCCTCGGCGCCGTCGCGCGCGCGCGATCCACGACCGTCGCCCGCGCCGCGCGAACCTAACCTAACCTAAACAATCCCGCCGTCCGATCTCGCGGCGTGGCGCATCCTAACCGTCTAACCCGTCGCGTCGCGCCGTCGCCATAACCGGATCGAACTCCTCGGTTCGCGTGATAAAACGGTCGGCCGTCCTCGGTTCGGCGTGCGCGCTCGGCGAAACTCTCGCCGCCGCCTCCGCTCGCCCTCGCGCGCTGCCGTCGCGGAACGCTCGCGCCGCCCGCCGTCGCGTCGCCGCCGTCGCTGGTCGCCGGGCGATAGCCGCCGCGCGTCGCCGCGGTGAGCTCCCGCGCTTCGCCGCGTCGCCTCGTCGCCTCGCCGTCGCCTTCGCCGCCTCGCCTCGCCTCGTCTGCGCCGCGCCCGCCGCGACCGTCGCCTCGCGCGCGCACCGCCGCGCGTCGCCAATCCGCCCTCGCGCCCGGCCACGCGTCGCCCGCTGCTGCGATCCGCTGCCGCCGCGCCGCCGCGACGCTTCGCGGTGAGCGCCCCGCGTCGCCGATCAAGCCCTCGCCGCGCCGCGCGCGCAATCCCGCCGCCGCTTCGAATCGGCCGAGGCCGAATCGGCCACGTGCGCGTCCCGCCGTCGGATCCGCCGACGCCGCGCCGCGCCGGCCGCCCGGCTCAGCCTAGCCCGCGTGGCAGCACCGGCGTGTGCCACGCGTCGGCCGTAGGCCACGTGGCACGACACGTGGCATGCCACGTCGGCCCTAGCGCCCCGAGCCACGTGGCGGCCACGTCGGCCACGTCGGCGTGTGTCACGTGGCGGCATATCTGCTTTGCCACGCCGGCCGCGCCCGCGCGTCGGCCGCCCCGTGCAACATTACGTGGACCGAGTCCACGGTGGACTCGAATTTCATGGACCGGGTCCACAAAGACGATAACTTTTCCGATTTTCCCGAATTAATTTTGAATTAATTTTCCGAGCCCGTTCTCCTCCGTCCTAGCTCCGATTGACCCCGTTCTTTTTTCTAAATTCATCTAAAATCGAGCTCTGGCTGTTGGTTCTGGTTTTGTGAATTTTGGAGTTCATTTTCTTGTCATTTTATGTGTTTCTTTGTTTCCGATCGTTTTCTCTCTCGTTAGATTCGGATTCCGGAGGAGCAGGTTTCGCGCCAGAAGACCAGGAGTACCCCGCTGAGCATAACGAAGGCAAGTCGTGTCCCTTGATCATGTTGAACCCAATTTTACAAACTATTATTTAATTATTTTGCTTTAAATTACATTGCATTGCTATTTTTATTCAAACCGTTGCACAGGTAGTTATTGTCCCAATTGCAATTATACCTCCTTGACACTTTGAAATACCATGATGCCTTTGTCACCATAGGTTGGGAAATTTATTAGTGATGCTAGTTAATTTATCACACGGGTTGGTACGATTAGATTGCTTAGCCTGTTATATTTACGATTGATCTCCTCACACCTGTTAAATTATTAATTTGACTTAATGATATATGGAACTGTGGTTGGTGCCACGTGCATTAAAAATTGGTGCCACGTCATTGGTGTGACGTTGGCTTGGTTATACAAATTGGTTTTGCACTCGGGCGAGTGATCGTGCGATAAAGGGAAAAGTGATTGTACTTTGGGGATGTGGTAGTCTCGCCCGGGTAATGTTAAGGACTTAACTTTGTGCGCCATTGATCTGAGCTTAATCGTGCAAACCACATGTCTATTATGGGATGGACCTGGCTGATTAATTTGTAATATTTCAATTCAATTCTGCCATTGTGATGGATATGGTTCTTGATTTCCATGTGGCGCAAGAGGGTGTGATGCGAAACCTAGCGGGCGGGATTGTGTTGAGGTAGAGCATTGTAAAGGCCTTGTTGTGATTTCCTTAGGCCTAGGCTAATCACATCGTGTGGGTACTGATTGTGCAACCTCTGCGAGTGTAAAACTATTCGAATAGCCGCGTCCTCGGTCATGGACAGTGCTCGGGGATTTCACACGAGGGTTAGTGTTTCATTTATAACTTGGTGGTTTATGTTGGGAGTGGACAGGTAGTTCACTGTTGGTTTAACTTGTGAATTGGTGTTCACAAGTGGTTCATGTTTATTCCTTTGATTATCTATTATTACTGTTTTCAGTTAACTTTCGCTTTCAAGTTATTTAATATATTTCATCCATAAATGCCTTTATGCAAATTAACCTTTCAGCCTTCCTTTGGTAAGCCTTGCATATTATATTGCATTTATTGTTACAAACGACTTGCTGAGTACCAATGTACTCACGGCTTTACGGCTATGTTGCTCAGTTGAGGGAGAGGAGTACTATGACGACTTCACGGATTAGGCTTCGTTCTCCACTCGATAGCCTGTGGCTTATCGATTGGTCGCTACGCTTTATTTTGGATTTCATTGCTATTTTGTTAAGCCCTTCCGGCTAGAGATATTGTAAGCTTGGCCATAAGGTCGTATCTTTGATATTTTATCGATATTCTAGTTTTCCCTTATTATTGTCGTGTGTATGACTGTGATGACATCTATGTTTGACTGTGTGCACTAGCGTGATCCTGGACTAGTGCAGTTTACACAGAGAGACCGAATTTGCATATTCGGGTCTCGACATCTATTTAGAGAACTTCCAACCAGATCTAACATAAATAGAAATCGTGTCCTACTCGGAGTCTCATCTAGACCCTTGTTGTTCTGACATATTAAGTGTGTGACCCTTTAGATTCATGTATATTTGGCTACAGGTCGAAAATCTCTTGTTGGTCTAAAAGTCAGTAGCGGTCCCTAATAGGATATAACAACTCGTAAAAATACATAAAGACCATATTGAACAAATATATAAAGTACTTATGTACCGATCCTTTTGCCTCGTGATAACAGATCGAACTCAAAGTGAGAGCGTGTCATCATATGATAACTCAATTCTTACTTAAACGGTAGGAGATTACTCATTGTGATTGACTACTTAACCATATTCGGTATAACCATACACTTTCTTAATCAAACCACATCAAGGGGCTCAGAAATATCTCTCCCATTATATATAAGGGGTAAATTCAATCTTGATCGCTTATATTCCTCAGTATGTTTTATAGCAAACTCGAAAACTACCTTTATGACCACCGAGTTAAGGAGTAGTGTTTGGCAACCCCTAAGCAAACTATTACGTATGTAAAAAAACTATGATAATCTCAGGTCTAAGGACTCTACATATACTATGTATGAAACCAACTAATGATACTTAAAAATATAACAATTCCTGTAGTGTTTCACGGTAGATCAGTCTAACATCATATTCTCTAATATATGCCTATATTTTTGATTTGATATCCTTATACCTATGATCTGTGAAACATGATCATCAATCAATACATGTGCTGATCTATAAATCATAACTGTCTCACATAATGACATAAAATCATCGATAATTTAATGGCCTGATGCTGATGTAAGTGCCATAACCTCTCGGTTCTTGGGAAGTTTCCTACTCTGTTTCTGATCAAGTTCGTGTCCCTCTCGTTGGTCTGCCTCTTGTTTTTCTTGCTGTTACTCGGATGAGGAATTTTCTAAGGGAATCGATTGCATTGGTTTCTGTATATATTTTGTTTATTTGTGTGCAAGAACTGCCCGCTGTTTAGTTCTTCTTGCCCTGAAGTTTCCTTTGCATACCACAATTCTGCGTCGTGATCACTGGTCAGTGCAAAATCTTTTGTGCTATTTCTGGAAAAAGAATTTCCTTTTCTTTGGTTGAAAATTATTAGCATGTAGGTGAAATTTTCTTGTCCGGTACAATTAAGTCCAATGGCATCATGTGTAACAGTTGCGTTCAATCAAATTGATTGAACCATCTCTGCTTCTTCATCATGTATCTCAGTTGCATCAAATCAAATTTGTTGAGCTATCTCTACCTCTTTACAACCACTAATCCCACAAATTATGCTGTGTTCTTAGGCTGATCTGTTGCAGGGGAGAGTAATGGATGATCCTGTTATATTGACTTCTGGATATGTAAGTGACAAGCTCTTACCGTTGCTTGGTTTTAGTCCAAATGAATTACTCCATTTCTGCTGGGTATTTCAATTTTGCTCTTCAAAATTAATGTTCTTCCAAAAAACCAAAAAGGTTCCGAAGCAAGCAAACTGCTCTACTCATTGTTCAGTAATCCACAGAACATTATTGTTGATTTGTTATGAACTTGTAATACTGGGTGGCGGTAAGTCTTCATTCAGTTTGACGTCACATACGGATTCATATATCAATAGCCACAACCAGGATTAAACTTTCAAATATTGTTATTAGTATCATGCATTTCTCCTGTCTGGCTTGACTAGTAAAATGTAAGTTGAGGTTCAGAGTTCAGACTACCTTTTACATGGGATGTTCTTTTTAATCTGTGGGTACTTGTCATAGTCTATCAACACCGGCGCAAGACTTAGTTTCTGCGTTTGTATCTTATTAGAGTTCTTCTTTAAGTAAGTTACAGGTTAAACTCTATATTCGGATAGGATTTCAAAGTATGTCGGGGGTGGTTTTGAGTTCGGATCGGACTCAGTTTTGTACAAGACACTTATATAAAGCTATGATGGCCAATTGTTTCGGTATGAAGAGAAATAAAGGAAATTCTAGTTACTCACCTCTTTCTCTGTTTTCCCATCTTCCCGCTGGCGACTTGCGATCAAGAAGTACCAGGCCGACGTCGGGGCCAAGCACATCCTCCAGAAACCCATCGTTACGCCTTGACGTCTCGTGGTCCTGACAGTACTTAGGTTATCAAGTACAATTCCTTTTGAATTGCATCTTCTTTTATATTTAACTATCTTTACTATTATAAAAGAAGTAATTGATGGTTGGTCCGTCGTCACTCCTCTCTTTTCTACGATTCGATCTAATTACGAGATTAAATCTGAACCGTTTATCCCATCCCATCCCAAGCGCCGCCTCCTCCCCTCTGCCCACCCAGCGCGCCGCTCCTCCCCTCCCTCCCACTCCGCTCCGCCTCCTCCCCACCCCACGCGCCGCCTCCTCCTCCTCCCACCCCACGCCGCCGCTGCCTCCTCCCCTCCCTCCCACCCCGCGCGCCGCCTCCTCCCCCCACCCCTCCGCTCCTCCGTCGCCTCCTCCTCCGCGCCGCCGCCTCCTCCTCCCCCCACCCCGCAGCTGCCTCCTCCTCCTCCCTCGCCGCCGCCGCCTCCTCCTCCTCCCCACCTCCGCCACCCCGCGCGCCGCCTCCTCCTCCTCGAACCGCCTCCTCCTAGCCCGCGGTGCGGGCCGCGACCACCGTAAGCCCCGCGTGTCCCCGTCCATCGGAGGGCTTGGAGTCGCGGCGGCGATTATGGTCGGGGTCGGGCAGGGAAGCCCTAGATCTATGGCAGCGATCGGTGGCCGCTCCCGCGCGTGAGGCCGCTCTCGGCACGTGCCCCTCCAACCCCAGCATCGGGCCCCCTGCCGCTGCCGAGACCTCGTCTCCAGGGCTGATTGCCTCTTCCACTTGTCCTCGTCGCCTTCTCGCCCCGGAAACAGCGTGTGCTCGGCTGTCGTGAATCGGTGCGGCCTCCAAAACCCTAACATGCGCCTAATTTGCATTGTCGCCACCTCCTTCCGTCGCGCTCCTCCTCGCGCGAGAGCTCGAATCCTGAGTTGGATTGACGCGGTTCATGCAATTCCTTCCATTCGCATGAATCAAGCGTAAGGCGGCGACTTTGACTACGCCAACTTCCCGAGCTCTCCCACCCGATGGGGATGGTGGCGCAGCCGCCCTCCTAGGCGTGGCGCGCCACCAACCTCGAGCAGATGGCCTTGCGGCCCGACCCCTCCGCCTCCATTGTCGGCGCCTACACCTTCCTCGAGTTCAACATGCGGCCGCGACTTCAACTACCACGACTTCCGGAGCTCTCCCAACTCACGATCCGTCTTTGATGGGCGCATGGTGGTGTCCGACGATGAAGGTATGCTATTTCATTTCTGATTTCTACGATTTGGGTGATTTGATGCTCTCGACAGAGGTTTGTGTGCGTTTTCTAATGGAAAATTTGGTTTGCATTTTCCCCACACACCACCACCTCCTCCTCCCCACACGGGACATTAGCTACCTGCAGAAATTCTTCCCGATGTACGGCAGAGACGCGTCCCTCTACTGTTGGAGGATTTCTGTGCCACATGCCATAAAACACTAGCACAACCAACTTTCTTTTAGATCACTTTGAATTTTTATATGACATAACTGGCTTTAGATGATGTGATGATCCTCTGTATAGTGGGTTTAGATTTAGTAAGTACTAAAAACAGGCTTAGATGTTTGGCTTTTGCTAAATTCCAAGCCTTTTTGTTTCTTAGATACGTCAAGAACTCAAAGAGTCTTAGTTTAGTTGTCTTTGTTGTAGGATGTAATGAGAATTCATCAAAGCCGGAATACCTTTTATCTCATTATTAAGATCTGAATGTCCAACATTTTTAGTTAAGGTGGCCTCTTTAACAAACTAATCTTTATATTCCGATTGGCTATTCTATATCCATAAAAATGGTCATCGTTTATATTAATGTGTCTTTGGTAGACAATAAAGGAGTACTCGTATGCCATTCTTGTCTGTTAAGGCTAATATTATCTTACAACAATTGCATGCAGTATTACACATCTATCTTTGTTGGCAATCCACCAAGACCTTATTTTCTTGATATTGATACTGGAAGCGACTTGACATGGATCCAGTGTGACGCACCATGCACAAACTGTGCCAAAGTATGCAATCAAACATAAGCAATTTCCATTCTAATTCCTTGTCTCAAAACTGGGAACTTTGTAGTGGCATGTATCTAGATAACCCTTACCTAAACTATGCAAGGATCTCTACATCAGTGATATGGATATCTTATTAATAATAAACTAATATGGATATCTCTGTTTATTAATTTGTGTATTGTGCTTAGCCTCATTATTCTTTCCAAGTTTATTGTACTGCTCTCCAACGAATATGTGCCATAATCGCAGGGACCTCATCCTTTATATAAGCCGGCAAAAGAAAAGATAGTCCCTCCCGGAGATATGTTATGTCAAGAGTTGCAAGGCATCCGAACTCTGCGAGACTTGCAAGCAATGCGACTATGAGATTGAATATGCGGATCAAAGCTCCTCTATGGGTGTCCTTGCAAGGGATGATATGCATCCGATCGCTACAAATGGTGGAAGGAAAAACTAGACTTTGTCTTTGGAGTGCGTTTCAGACCTTGTAGCGGCGTTTTATTAGGTCTTAACTTTCTATGTATCTTTTGAAAACTAATTATCACAAGATATTACTTATGTACCACACACCTTTTGCATTTGTGAAGCTTTTATTCTAGTGCCAGCTGCAGAGATGATATTATTCATATCAGCATATCTCACCAATATGGCATGATATCTTCTTTACTTAAGTTTTGTTTCATCAAGGTCTGTTATATAATTCTACATTATCCTTGGTTCTACAAAAGTCTCTGTTGTTGCTTTGACGAATAATAATTCATGGATTTGCTCATTAATATATTTACTCTATGTTCATTAAAGTTCTGAAAAAGAAAGAAGAGGAGGAAAGAAGAGCTGGTGTCCGACCAGTCAAGTCAATTGGTATGTTCTTTCTGGGTACTCTTTAGTTTCCATAATTGGTTACCTACATTTATAGTTTTATCGAACTTTATCTAATTATGCATTTAGTATCTGAAAGCTATGTTTAATATTTGTCCTGTTCCACCAATACCACTTTATGTTCATGGATACTTTATAAAAGAGTTTTTGCTTTCATCTCTTTTTTAAAAAATATTGTATATTTGATGTCCACTCGATGAATATTTCAGGTTATTTGCTAGGTGCATTTAGAATTTCATATTCCTTAAGAAGGTTAGATGTGATCTTCAGTGCACATATTCTTCTTTGTCATATTGTTATCCATATCATATGTATTAAGAATACTATAAAAAAATATTGTTTACTATCATTTCTGTACATATTGTTTTATGTGGTGCTTGTTGTATCGTGCTTCACTAATATGATGCTTGATTTATTTACGAGTATGAACATGTATGTTTCTTTTGATACATGATGACGTAAGATAAAGTTGATATTTATTATTCAGTTTGAGATCATATTTGATAGTATGCATCACTTTTATTTGGTTTTTGATTGCAACGCACGGGCACCTTACTAGTCTTTTAAAATAATCGAATAGATCGGCTGCTGCAAAAATGGTAAAAGTTACCCTTCTCCAGGAATGTACTAAAATAATGCAAACTTCCTGCTCCATGTGGTAGTTCGAATTGTCATCTTGCTGCTTAGGTTGCTAGGTTATTTTTACAAACTGTGATACGTCTTGATCATTCTCATCATATGATGATTGTTAAAATCATACACATTTCCCTCTGTAGGAGAGGTGCTTCAATGCTTTTCTTAACAGTGATTTGCACAATTTTTAAAGCATGACGAATAGTGGATAGATGTTACTTACCTCTTCATTTGCTTTGAGATTAGTGCTACTTTTATTAGAGAGAAAAGCATTGAAGCACTGCTCTAAAAATAATATGAACATGTTACATTTACCAAATAGTCCCTCGGGTGTCGGTTCTACATAGGTTGTATTACTATTATATACTTATCACTGTCTTGCCCCACTTTCACTGTTCCAAACCATCTCCTCCAAGACATGATTGCTGCATGGTGACTTGATCACTCGATCCTTTCCCTATCTACCATTGCTGATACACTCTCCATCACTTTGGCACCGTCAGAGGAACAAATTCAAGACATCCTAGAAAAATTTTCTGGGAATTTAGTATTGCAGCAAGAGGCCTTGCACCTGATCGAGCTACTATCTAAAACCTCCAAGGGAGTGCAACCTTGCCTTGACAAATTGCCAGACCTGATCCCAGTGCTGACATATCTTAAGAAGCAATGGAAATCAACATGGACACGGGATCTTGAGGAAGAGAGGCTCACGGTAATCCTTAATTTGTCCATGCACAGGCCCAATAGGGAGATCCTAGATGGACAGAATAAACTACCAGGTGTGCTAAAGCAAGTCGTTGAGAAGGCAGATTGCTTGGAAGTTCAGCGTCATCTTCGGCGAAGGTAGCTTCTATAGTTGTGATCCTGTCATAGTTTTGAGATGTTCAGGAAAAGAATGCTGGATATGGGTGGAATGAAAACGCTCCACGATCTTCTAAAGATCGAGGATGTTGTAGTAAGGAAGGAGGCTGGCACGCAATCCTTGCACTCCGTACGCTGCTGGAATGAAGGCAAGTCATCAGCTCTAGTTATGACGTGCCTGATACGCTGCTGGAATGCTTCATGGTTACTGATGAGTTCCTTCTTCTGCTTGATTGTCTACCAAAAGCTCCACATGTGCTGGATAAGATCTGTGATAAGGCTGTGGCATTGGTGAATGTCGTCATGGTTGAACATGCAGGTGGGCTGGTGACCTCTCAGGGCATTCACCCTGCGATTTCCTTGATTTACATTATTGTTGAGAAGGACGTGAGTAAGATGAAGGTGGAGAACCTGGAGGATTTCAAGGAGCGGTTGCAAGAGATGTCATCAAATAGAACACCGCTGCAAACAATGTTTCAGGTGGAAAAGATAATCAAGACTCTGTCAGAGCTGTTTCGAGCTTCTACGAGTTGAGTGCAAAACTAACAATCCAGTAGAAGCTGTCTCCAGATGTTAGGAGCTGATTCCGGAGGCAGTTTGCGCTGTCTGCTTAGACTCTGGATGCAAACGCAAAGGGTAGAGGGAAGGCAATTGCTCGCCTTCAGCCACCGATCCGGGATTTCCACCGACCAGGGCTGAAACACGACGACTCAGGTAATACTAATGCTTTCTTTATGTTGGATCGTATGGTGAGGGACTCTCCCACCTTTAAGTTAGGTTCTTTGCCCTTCCACAACCAATATAGGACTATTTCAACAATTTCCCCCTTCACACATTGGTGTCTCTCAGCCGTTCACTACTCTTTCACCGTACACTGACGGTCCCTTAGGGTCATAGTCCATCAGACATTCACACACTAGTGTCCATTGGGCCGAAAATGTTATAACCGAGTTCTGATACCATTTATTGGATCTTACGGGCCTTCTCACCCCAAAAGCTAGCCAATGAGATAAGAGACTCCCCTCACTTTTAAGTTAAGTCTCTTGCCCTTCTACAACAAATGTGGGACTATTCCAACACTTCATTACTTGAACTCAGCTTACAGACGACGCCCCCTTATATGAGGTAGACACGCCAACTATATCATATCTTAACCGAGTTGGAAAGCAACTCAGACTCTATCTCTAATATGCTAAATAATATCTGAATCTACATATTCTTTCCTAGTAGATAGACATCCTTTCCAAAGCCGCCGCTGATGCCAATTGACCCAGTTGACCGACTGTAGCCCATCAGATTGTGTTGTTGCTGCTACCATTGAGTTGCCATCTTGAAGCTGTTGCTGCCGACAGCGAGTATAATGCTTCCCCCAGTATAAGTCCACAACATTTCCCCCTTCTGCTGAAACAGCTCGTCCTCAAGCTGAAAATCAGGATATTGTTCATAAAACTCCAAAAGAGGGATCCACGAAGCCTCCGCAGGAGCACAATACTTCCATTGTACCAACACTTCCCAAATATCGCGGTGAAGACATGCATGCTGAACTGAAGCGGGGGTCTGAATGACTCAACCGTGATTTATATCCAGTAGAGTAGGGATTGCAATAGAAGGATCCCCATGAAAGGGCTTAAGCAAGGCGACATGAAACACACTATGAACCTTCACACACGTTGGTAATTGGAGGTGATAAGCCATAGATCCAATGCATTCAACAATTAGGAAGGGCCCATAAAATTTGGGGTCTAATTTAGAGGAAGCACGACCCTTGATGAACTGCGCAGAACGACGATGCAATCATAGCCAAACCCATTGGCCTACCTCAAATTCCACCATGCGATGGGAAGTATCATGCTGGCGCTTCATGATGTCCTGAGCTTGGAGCAAGCGTTCCGGAATTTCCACAAAAAATTATTCAACTACTACAATCCAAGTATCATTGGGTGCTGCAGCCATGAGTGGAGAGGGATCACATCCACAGACCACGCGAAAAGGTGTAGTGTGAAGGGCCATCTGATATGACAAATTATAACAATATTCCTACCAAGGAAGCCATTGAATCCACTGTCGTGGATCATCCCTGCACAAACATTGGAGGTATATTGTAATAATGCGATTAACCACCTCCGATTGACCATCCGATGTGGGTGGAATGTAGAGCTCATGTGCAATTGCATGCCTGCCAAGCGAAATAACTCCTTCAAGAAGTTACTAGTGAAAATAGGATCACGATCACTCACAATCGATGATGGCATGCCATGAAGCCAAACAATCTCATCAAAGAAGGCACAGGGCACTGAATTGGCAGTATATGGATGAGATAGCACAATAAAATGTGTGTACTTAGAGAAGCGATCGACCATTGTCAAAATAACTGACTTGCCATTTAATTTCGAAAAGCCCTCAATGAAATCCATCAAAATATTAGCCCAAACAGTGCAAGTTACGTCCAATGGCTGAAGTAATCCCATTGAGTGAAGATGCTCTGTTTTATTGCGCTGGCACACTGAACAACTTTGCACAAATTCCTTGACAAGCCGGTTCAGTCCAGGGGCATAAAAATGTGCACGACAATGGTGAAGAGTTTTCTGGACACCTTCATGTGTTGATCCATGAATGTTAGCCAAAATCTGCTGCAAAAGAGAGGCAGCTGGAATAAATACTTGTCCCTGATAAAATGAGACCATCTGCCACTGTCCAAGCCACCGGTTCTTGCCCTGCTAATATGCGATCACACTTTTCAATCAAAGCTGGCATGGAGGCAATCTCTTGACGCATGTGATCAAACCAGCTGAAGTGGGGACTGGATATAACGTGGATGGAAGCACTGCCCTCGTCTCGCCATGATAACACATCTGAAGCCGAATTCAAACGCCCCGGTCAGTAGTCAACTTGAAAATTGAACCCAAATAACTTGCTAACCCAATGATGTTGGGGAATTATTGAAAGGCGTTGATCCAATGAGAACCTGAGACTATAGTGGTTGGTCCGAATCATAAAGGAGCGGCCCCGTAAATACGGTCACCAACGTTGCATGGCCTTGACTAAGCCAATGAGCTCTCGCTCATACGCCACCAATTTAGCATGCTAAGGAGCCACAACGTGGCTGACAAATGCAATCGGCCGCTCTCCTTGATGAGGAACAACGCCAAAATCCGTACCCCACAACGTGGCTGACAAATGCAATCGGCCACTCTCCTTGATGAGGAACAACGCCAAAACCCGCACCTGAAGCATCACAATCCACAATAAATTGTTTAGAAAAATTTGAGAGCCTGAGCATCAGTGCAAATGTCATGATCTGTTTGAGCTTGTGAAATGCCGTCGAAATTTCCTCAGACCACACAAAAGCTTCCTTCTTCAATAATTTAGTGAGAGGAGACACCAACACACCATAATCCTGAATAAATTTCCGATAGTAGCCTGTTAATATGAGGAACCCGCATAGCGCCCACACTGAAACTAGAATTAGCCACTCCAGGATTGCGGTGATGTTGGCCGAATCCATTGCCATGCCTTGGCTAGAAATAATATGCCCCAAATAGACCACTGACACTTCGCCAAACAAACATTTAGACCATTTAAGAGCCAAACAGTGCGCGTGAAGAACTTAAAAGACAATGCTGACATGCTGCAGATCTCCGACCAAGAAGAGCTATAAATTAAGATGTCATTGAAGAAAACCAGGACAAAACACCGAAGAAATTGTTATAGAATATCATTCATCAGCGCCTAAAACATAGCCGGAGCATTGGTAAGACCAAAGGACATTGCCAGAAATTCAAAATGCCCATGATGTGTCCTGAACACTGTCTTCTTGATATCGTCTTCATTCATGCATACCTGATGGTACCCGCTACACAAATCCAGCTTAGTAAAGTAGAATGCACCTTGCAACTCATCAAGAAACTCATCGACCACTGGATTGAAAATTTATCCTTTACTGTCTATGCATTCATGGCACAATAATCCACACAAAACAGCCATGTGTCATCATACTTCTTGACGAGCAAAACCGGAGAGGAGAATGCTGATGTGCTAGGGTAAATGATGCCTTGTGCCATCATCCGTGTTAAGGGTATTTAGGTCTTTTTCCATATGTCTAGGGTTTGAGTCTTGTGTCCCTTTGTACTATTTATATACCCCATGGGCTATGGCAATACAAGCAAGCATACATGGTATCAGAGCAAGGTTGAAGATTAGCTCACCAGCTTACTTCCAGATTAAAATTTCCGTTGCTGCCCCCGGGAGGAGCTAATCCCGGGGACGGCCATCCTCGTCGGTCACCGCTGGGCGCCACTGGCCATCGTCTCTTCCACACGGCGCCGCCGCTAGCATCACGCCTGCGCGCCCCTAGCGCCGGGCTTTCTCCCGGTCACGCGCCGTCGCCCCTGCGTCCGCACCTACTCCCGCCCGGATCTGGCCGCCGCCGCCCCGGATCTGGTGACCGCCGCCACAGATCCGATCGCAGCCGGTCTTGCCGCCTGGATCCAGCCTCCTCTACGCTGGATCTGCCCACTTCCGACCAGATTTGGCCCTGGTCGTCTTGGATTTGGCCGCCGGTGACCGCCGCCATCATATCCGGCCGTCGGGCCTCAGATCTAGCCGCCGCCGCCACCCGACCGCCGTCCTCGCGCCTCGCCTGCATCACCGCCTTCGGACGCTGCCGCCACCCCAGGCCTCCGGTCCCGTGGCCGACCGCACCGGATCCGGCCTCCTTGCCGCCGGATCGCCGCTGTCCACCGTTCCACCTCCAGATCCGGCGGCCTCTAGGCCAGATCCGGCCGTTGCTGCCGTCTCCTCACTGCTGCGCCGTCGTTGGCCTCCTTCAGCCGTCGCCGCCTCCGGCCGCCGCGCCACGGCGCCGGGACGTCGCCGCCCCCGGTCGCCGCCACCGGTCGCAGCCACCTCAGCTGTCCAGATCCGCCACCGCCTCGGCTCTGCTAGGCCGCCGCCGCCGCCCTCCCCCACCGCTGCCGCCTTCCCCTCGAGCCGAAGCGCCCACCCGCCATCAGCTGGTTCCTCGAGTCTGACTTCGAGCGTGAGGTGCGCTGCCTCCTGGCCATTCTATTGGCACTGCTCGGGTTCGGGGATGGTTGTTCTTCAGTTTGAAGTGAGGCAAAATGGCCTTGAGTGTGAAGGTGCTTATCTTAAGTACATCCACCCCCAGGAGGCTGGGTCACGAGTGGGACGCCAAGGAGTTTGATTTTGAGCCAACACTTATCCCACCCAAGATCATTCCTGATCTAGATGCTGTGAAGCCCGATGACTGGGATGAGGATGCCACACGCGGCAATGGGAAGCCAGGGTGGGGCTGCACATGGTGACCATAGAAGTGGTGGCATCTCATTCGGATGGTCTTTTCTTTTGCTAGCTCCTAAGTTCTTATTAAAGTCTTACTGCTGCTAGCATCTGTCCTTAAGTCCGTTAGAATCTCTCAATCAGTTCGTCAACGCCATGCGAGTCCATAAAATTCCTGTCAATCAGCCGATTGCTTTGCTAGCCATTGTCTATCCTCTCGGATGAAGCGTGGTCCTCTCCTTCCTTCGTATAGTCACAGCCGTCGCTCTTTTTTGAACTACTGCAGATCGTAGAAGTCTTTATGATGCCGCCGCTCTTTTGTTTGAGCTGTCGCCCCGAGCTTTTAAGGCCGCCACGCTTTTTCTGCACTACGCCTCTGTTGCGCTTTTTACGCACAGCGCCACCGCCGTCTCGGGTTTCGATCTGTACCGCTATGCTTCTATCTTCCTCTTCGGTTTGATTTAACAGATTTTGTAAGAGCTGCACGCTACGACGACATCTTCAAGATACGGACTTTGTGTTAAAGGTATTTGTGTATTTTCCTATTTTAATGTCATCTTTTCAAATACTATGTTATTGCATATGCTTTGCATTTGAGGGGGTGTTAATGGTATTTAGGTATTTTCCCATATATTTAGGGTTTGAATCTTGTATCCCTTTGTACTATTTATATATCCTATAGGCTATTGCA
The DNA here is from genome assembly GCA_036346265.1 of Melocanna baccifera. Lineage (NCBI taxonomy): Eukaryota > Viridiplantae > Streptophyta > Magnoliopsida > Poales > Poaceae > Melocanna > Melocanna baccifera. Next base: position 52,924 of record JAYEVJ010000212.1, on the reverse strand, counting down.
ATACAAGTAAGTATTCTATCTTACAATCCGCACGTTATCGCTCAATCTCATCTTTTAAGAGATGTGGGTAATGATACAGCCTTACAGCCACCGCTGTCGGTCCTGGCAGAAGACGGGTCCTGTGGTCGTGCCGATGTGCTGGTGGTAAACAGTTAGGCGGCTCAAAAATATCTGTAAATTCTTGAAACAATTCGGCCATCAATTCTTGTCCCACCATGTGCAGTCCCGGCAGTTAGTTGATGCACTGTTGCTCCATTCTTTTGCCAAGTACCGCGATGATCTGTCCGCCAAAAAGACATGGTGAGTAGCTCAAAGTCCCACACAATGGGTCCGAGAGAGCCACTGGACACCTAGGACTAGATAAAATCCACCCAAAGGAATTGCAAAGCAATCGACTGAAAAAGCCTCTTGCGGACATACTCCTACACACTCCACGCGATCCCCATTTGCCACCGCTTCCTTCATGCCTGGACGCGGCAATATACGCAGGCCTATGCAATCTTCACATCAAGGAAAGTATGTGTTGATCCAGTATCCACAAGTGCTCGGATGATGTGACCAGCCATGACTACCTGCAGCTGCATGGTTCGGCCGGCTCGTACCCCTGTAAGGGCATGAAGCGAAATTTCCACTCCCTGTTCCTCCGCTAGTTCTTCCCCTCCCTCCAACTCCAATACGTAAATTCCTCTCATGGAACAGCGATGGCCCTGGCCAAACTTCTCCGGGCAGTTATAACACAACCCCTTCGCCCGGCGTTCCGCCATCTCTACTGTGGAGAGCCTTTTCCAACGTGTTTGCTGGGCTGCTGCACTGGACGGAGCAGCAGTCACAGTCGGTGCTATGGTTGGAGTTGCTCGAGTGCCCGATGATGTTGGGGTGGGAGAGGGTTTCGGGAAGCTCAAGGCCACTGTCGGTGTGCTGGTTGCGGCATCGATGATGATCACTTTGACGCCCTCACTCCTGTCATTCCCTCCGAGAGGCACTGTTCATAAGCTCTGGCTAGACTCATAGCCGTCTGCAAATTGCTTGGGTTTTGCAACTCTACATCTGTACTCAAAGGTTTTATGAGGCCCACGGTGAAGAGTTGGACTTGCTGTGTTGGAGACAACGGATCGACTCGACACAGAAGCGCCAAAACTTGCTGCTGATACTCCTCTACAGTCCCCGTCTGCCACAATTGTGCGAGTTCTCCCGAAGGATTACTTCAAATAGGAGGACCAAAGCGCATATTGACAAATTCGGCAAAGCGAGTCCACGATAATACCCTTGTTGTGCTCCAACTGATAATACCATTATTGCGCGACACCACTCAAGTGGTACGCCGCCAACCAAACCTTTTCTTCCTCCAAAGTCTGTTGTTTGCGAAAAAATTGCTCGCACCTATTAAGCCATGGCAGTGGATCCTCATTTCCTCCATATGCTGGGAACTCGAGTTTCTGAAAACACGAAGTGCCTCTTCTTTCCTCCTCCCTCCTGGCCCATCTCGCGGCATCAACCATGCGGCTTCTGGCGCCTGACTCGAAGACTCTAGAGGAGGCGTCATGCCCTCCATGCTGCAGCCGGGAAATCGCCTCCCATGTTAGGAATAATCCCACATTGGTTGTGGGAGAGGAGAAAGTACAACTTATAAGTGTGAGGGAGCCCTCACCTATTAGACTAGTCTTTTGAGAGGAGAAGGCCCAATACCACTTATAAGGTTGTTGCTCCGTCTCCGTGGGCTTAGTTGTGTTTAGCCTATTTAGACCTGTGGTCTGGGGAGTAAACCCAGTTGGACCAAGGCATACGGTCAGGATCCAAATCTAACATCCCCGTGCTGTCCTTGCTGCTGCTTGATATCATTGACATCTTTCATCGTCACCGAGATCATCCTGCCGAAGTCTTCAATGGTAGTTGGTTCTTCCATGGAAGGTGTGGCGGATTCCTGCTCTGATACCAAGATGTTAGGAGCTGATTTCGGAGGCAGCTTGTGCTAGAAGGAGAGGGGCGGAACCAGCCGCTGCTGAGACTCTGGATGCGAATGCAAAGGGTAGCGGGAAGGCAATTGCTCGCCTTCAGCCATGATCCGGGATTTCCTCCGGCCAGGGCTGAAGCACGACGACTCAGGTAATACTAATGCTTTCTTTATTGCTTGAACTCAGATTACAGACGACGCCCCCTTATATGAGGTAGACACACCAACTATATCATATCTTAACCGAGTTGGAAAGCAACTCGGACTCTTATCTCTTATATGCTAAATAATATCTGAATCTACTTATTCTTTCCTGATAGACATCCTTTCCAAAGCCGCCACTGATGCCAATTGACACAGTCGACCGACTGTAGCTACATGCCAATTGTGTCACTGCTTCTACTGGTTGCTACCGCTGAGTCGCCATCCTGAAACTGTTGCCGCTGACGGCGAGTATAATGCTTCCCCCAGCATAAGTCCACAACACCAGAGTCCAGTCACATGAATAGATTGAATCTTATACTGCCCTTCTGTATCTATCGTTCATGTATGGGTCCCCAGACCGATGGGAACCGAATTTAAAAGACAGGGGCAAACCGATGAGTGTGAAAAAAATACTAAGACATAATGTGATTCAATAGTCAATATAATTAATAATGTCAAATGCACTAAATTGTCAAGATCTAACCAATATAACCCGACAAACATAAATCTAACTAATACAACTAAACAAACATATAATACAATATTAAGAGCTCATATAAAGTACTAACAAGAACTCCTGATGCGCGTGCACATCGATGACTAAGATATCCAAAACATCGGCACTCCAATAGTTACCTACAACATGTTAACACAACAAAATTTATAAGAACTTGAATTCAATACCAATGCAATAATAATTTGAAACTCCAGATAGGAAAAGAATTGTACCACTAAGTTACACGAGGTAAGCGGTTTCTACGCTCCTTCATATCGTGAAAGCGTCGCGTAATCTTGTTGTCATCAATTGCCGCAAATATCTCTCGCTCAACATAGCATATCATCATGTCATTCAACCATTCATCATTTATCTTATTTCGTAAGTCTGTCTTTATGATATTCATGGCTTAGAAAACTCTCTCAACTGATGCGGTTGCCACAGGTAATATCAGTGCAAGTGTTATGAGACGATAAACCAATGGGAAGATCAAATGTTGCCTAGTTTCAACCTACAACAGTAGTCAAACGAGTTTCATACTCAATCTCTGACTTGTTGCTGTGAGAAGAAAACACATAAGACACACTTTGCTTCTGATTTTTGAAATCTTCACAATATTTTCTTGCAATGTTGTGAAAAATTATTTTAGTCCACCTACATGAGTATTGAAATATTCAATTGCTCTCTTCCAATTTTAAAACCCGTCTTCGAGAAAATATCACCCCAAACTTTTCAGCAGTTGCCGGCTTTTTGAAAAGAAAACAATAGAAACAATAAGCTGCATCTTTCTCTACACTATACTCCAACCAATCGAACCGATCATACCATGCTTCTCTAAATGCCCTCGCCTTATTTTCTGAGGAAAACATGACCTCATGGTGGCATGGACCTTTCAACAAATACACTCTTCTTACTTGATCTCTAATTTACGGGTAGCATATTCTTCAATTTGTTTCAGCAGGCCGGATCTGCAACAATGTAAATGCGGATTGAACACATCACTACCACGAGCTCTCTTTGCGGTTGCTGGACCTTGCGGTGTTGTTGGCAACATTAGATGTTTGAACCGCTTCTATTTGGCAATTGTCATCAATTGTTGCGGTTCTAAAATAATTACATATTGATTTCATTTTCTTATACAATTCCTACAAAAATACAAATTTACTCATATCTTGATATGCCTCATATACATATAGTAATATTGTACATTTGTACTCTAGGAAATCAATAATCAAAAGTTCAAAACAATACTCGGACAGCAGTACTGTCGGACAATACAAATTTGTCCTCACCTCAACCCCTCACCGCAGTCCTCACGGAGTCACGGGCGCGGTCGGGCGGCGCTTGATGGGAACACGGGCGCATACCGCCACGGCGGCCTCGATGTCTCGGCCTCGCCGGTCGCCTCGGTGCCGAACTGCCGCCGGGTGGTGGGTGGCGCAGCGCGCGATGGCGCTGGAGGGCGAGTCGCCTCGCCGCCGACCACCGCGCGATGGGGATTTTGGATCTGTAGGTAAGTGGGTTAGGGATTTGGCGGATTGGGAATGCATCGCGCCATCGAAGTGCAGGGATCTGGTGCTTCCTTTGGATTGGGCCGCGCACGCGACCCATGACCGAGGCGGCGAGGCCCATCGCGAATGGTGCCAAGCTTGCTGGCTGCCTTCTTCATTCCTGCCGGGAGGGGCGGCGGCGCCGGCGGTGGCGAGTGGCCGCCGGGGTTGCCGGCCCGGAGACCGGGGCAGCCGCCCCGGCGGTGGTTCCGCCACTGTCCCAGACGGCTTGAGATTTACTTCCTTTTGCTTAATTTCTGAAGAACTTTGAATTGTTGACTGTGATGGCAATTTGATGAATCATATGAACAATTCAAAGCATAGAAGAGAAACTAGTTTTACTGCTTGGTGAGAGATTGTAACGAAGAATTCATCTTATTAACCGACCGAATATAGAGTTATGATTCTGTGCATATTATAGATCTTGTATAAAGCAAATCTTACGGCCAGTATATGTAAGCGTTCATTTCTTTCTCTCTTGTAACCAACGAAGGGATTTTTGCACCTCCTTGTATTATCCCCTGCTAATTACTTAGTTTTGAAAAATGCTTGCTTACTCAAATATTTTCTTGTGAGTGCTGATACCAGAAGCCCAATGCAATGCAATTTGTCCATAGGAAAATTTTCAGCATAAAAAAAAACAGAACCCTGTGTTTATGTGCTCTGAACTGATAGGGAGGTTGAAGATTGGGTTTATTTATCCTTTGTATGGAACTTCATTTAACGATGATCTTTAAGGCATCTCAGTAAGCAATGTTGCGCCCTGATTGATGTTGTCTGGGATGTTGCCCTTGAGCATTATGCATGCTTGATTGCTTGTACAAGCAACTGATGCAGCCAACTCACATCAGGGTTTCTTCTAGGATCTATAATCAATTTGGGGTGTTAAGCCTGCCTTGAGTTTGTGTGACAGCTTGTTAGCCCTCCCCTTTTCTTGTGTTTGCCTTCTTTTCCCCATCTCTTTTATGTATTTATTTCCCCTGAGACACAATTGAGTGCAAACAAGCTGCTAGCGTATATGACATTTAGCATCTATCCCTGTTGCGAGGCCTACCAAACATCAACTTAGACCTATGCAATGCATTTGCCGGGACACGCCTTGGCCAGATTAGTTTTGCTCCTGTTCTTATTTTTTTAGGCAAATTTCAGTCAATACCAAGGGACAAGGCTATAAACACACTGCACCCTTGATCAAAGCAGCAGAGTACGCCAAAGACTTCCCATGTCCCCTCGCGGCCATGTCAGGGGAGCTTGCTGCCTCGCTGCTGGCGGCGGAGAACCCTCAACTGATCGACGAAATGCTGGGCAGGGAGTGGCCATCGCGGCGAGTGGAGGTGGAGCCGTGCCACCGGCGCCGGCACCATCGCATGGCCGTGGCCATCAGGTGTTCGACGAAATGTTTTTAACATGCGCCGTTGGCCGGCGCTTCAGTCCTTGTAAGCTACTTAACCTACTCTGCCCAGCGTCGCCTCCTCTCCAACTCCTCGCCTCTTCCTCCAAACCCGACTCAAAACCAAGAACCCACCATTGCAACCCCCACCTCCTCCTTCCTCCACCACCCCTGAAGCATCAACTGTTGCAAGGGGCGCCATCTCGTCTGCGCTAAGAGGAGGCAGGAGGCGCAATGGCGGGCAGCTCCTCCTCCACGGGGCTGTGGGCGGCGCGGACCCCGTCGCCGACAACGAAGCCCCGCCTCTGCGGGGCGGCTGCGGCCGCGTCCGAGGAGGAGAAGCTGCTCCGCGCCGTCGAGAGGGAGATAGAGAGGAGCTACGCGGCCAAGCGATCCTCCTGCACCTCGCCGTGGAGGCAGCTGGTTCAGAAGGCCACCAAGAAGAGCCCCGCCGCTTCCAAGAAATCTTCCTCGGCGCCTCCGTCGCCGTCGAGAGCGTCGCAAGAAGCCAACAAGGGCGCTGGCATCGCTGGCGCGTCGGGCTTCGGGTCCAAGAATCAACCGGAAGCGGGTGCCGAGGAAGAGAGCATGCCCGTGGGACAAGCCGCGGCTCTGACCAGGTCTGGCTGTGCGGCGACGATGAAGTGCGCGTTGGCAAGAATCCAGAGAGGCGACGTCGGCGGCAATGGCGAGGCGTTCATTGAGATGGAGCAAGCGATGAAGGGCCTCCTGGATGTCACGTTCAGGAAAGAGAAGGCCCCCAGGGTGCCTAGGATGTTTGTGTCCAGATGGCCTCGTGGTGATGTAAGTGCCATGGTCTCTGAGTTCATGGGTTCATGATGCTTTGCTTCGTCTTTCTAATTCTTGATAGGAATCTTGGTACATTGGACTATTGAAGTGCTTCGTGCTGTCCTCTACGGGTTTCTTTCTTGTTTGTTTCTTGATGAGAGAAATTTGTGGACAAATCAATTGCACTGCTTTGTAATGGTTCTGATCTTAGTTTGTTTCATGTTCTTTCTGCAGCTACTGATTGTTTCTTGGAGTAACTTCTGTAGATACTGTCCGGTCTACGCAGAAAAGAAGCTACTTTTGTTTTACATCTGTTCCTTTACGTGAAACTGATTCCATAACTATAATTTGTTTTCAGAAAGGTCGGTCGCAGAGAGATGTTCTTGCTGATCCTCTCATCCTGGCTTCTGGAGACGTATGTACTGAGCTAGCTTTGCTCTTAGTTTACAATTTTGTATTGATACTTACCTTAATTATGGTCATGATGAATCACCCCAGTCCCCACCATGTCACCTAGTTATCCATTTCTGTCTGTAACCTCTTTTTTGTAAACTACTGTCTACTGTATAATGTCAAGACTCTTAATCAGTTCAAGATGATACTGGTATACGTTCTTGTATGATTTAATCACAGAAGGTGCTTCTATACTTTTCTTAACAGTGATTTGTATAATTTTTAAAGCACGATGAAAGGTGGATAGATGTTATTTATCTTTTTATGTGCTTTGAGATTAGTGTTTTGAACGTTTATCATGTCGGGAAACTGATATGCATAACATTGCTCGCCCTTTAGAATGTTGCTCTGCAATTTTTTCATCTGTTTTGGCCTAGTAAACCATATATTATCAGCTTTCGTGTGGTAGTTTACTTCAATACAAGTGGTGGCAACTGTTAAGTATTCTTACCAGTGACCACGGCAACTGTTAAGTATTCTTACCAGTGACCACGGCAACTGTTAAGTATTCTTACTTCTTAGGAAGTCTCATCACTGACAAAAAAGGACCTGCCATGTTTAATTTTGACGAATTTGCTAAGTTTGTAATGCTCTGTATGTTTTCCATTACATAAGATGGATATTTTCATTAGCGAATCCTTTCATTAAATAAGATGTATATGTCATCTAGTTTTGCTTGAGCCAATCATCTATTTCTGTGCAATATACTAATTTTTCTTTTCTATAATAGTAATCAGTTTTATTGATGCTGTCACCGAACTTTTGCCTTTTTGCCTCCAGTCTATTGACAAATTCTCCCACCATTGGTCCTCCCGAGGGGCTGATCAACCCTCCCTCACAGCTCCAAATCACCTCCTCCGTGATGTCATCACCGCATGGTGCCGTGATCACTCAATTCCTCTTCCATCTGCTACTTCGACCTCAACTGCCATTGACGAGGCACCACCTTCAGAGGAAGAGATGCCACTGCTCCTTGAGAAGCTCTCTATGCATTCAGTACAGCAGCAGGAGGCCTTGCACTGGATCCAGCTACTATCAAGATCCTCCAAGGGTGTCCAGCCCTGCCTTGACCATTGGCAGGATCTACTTCCCAAGCTGATAGATCTACACAAGAAGTGGAAGGCAACATGGTCAAAGGAACTGGAGGAAGAGAGGCTGACAATAATCCTGACCTTGTCTCTCCACCGGCCCAACCGGGAGATCCTGGCTAAGCAAGAGCAATTGCCAGATGCACTAAAGAAAGCCATTGAAAGGGCAAAGAGGCTTGGATCTCCACTAGCAACAATGGCCAAGGTAGCTGCTGCAATTGCCGTCCTGTCAGAGTTTGACGTTTTCAGGAAAAAGGTTGTTGAGATAGGTGGAATCATGATGCTTCGGGAGCTGCTTGACGCAAAGGATGCAGTAGTAAGGAATGAGGCCAGTGCTGCAATCCTCGCGCTCTGCACAGATGATGCGACGGTTGCGATAGCTGAACTGAACCATGTGCCTGATGCCTTGCTGGAATGCCTTACGGATGGACTTGTCACTGACGAGTGCTTGCTTCTGCTTGAGCGCACTTCACATAGTAACTTTGTTCCAGATTGGATAGCTGCTCGTGTTGTGCACCTGATGAATGCCGTCACCCAGCATGCTCGAGGGCATCTCACCTCCAGGGGCATTCAAACTGCGATTTGCTTGATTTACCGTGCCGTTCAGAAGGATTCAGGCTTCGGCAGGCTGAAGAGGGCGGAGAAATTGGATGATTTTGTCGAGGCCTTGAGGAACTTGGAAACAAAGGAATTGACCCCGGAGAGAGTCTTTCAGATTGAGGAGATACTCAGGATTGCATCAGAACCCCTCCCAGATTGAGGGTAAGTTGACAACGAACCATGTGCCACTGCCCTGGGGATGTTAGACATGACAGATATTGGTGCTACTGACCTAATATTTTAGTTTTTTCTGGCCTTCCTGAGAAGTGGGACATGTTCATATTAGACTATTGCTATGTAGCAAATGTTAGAAAATTTTTATAAATGTGCCCTCAATGAACAAAAGAAATTTCAGGTTCACTCATCCAACTCAGTTACGGATTGACATTGGAAGGTACTTGGAATTGATTCTGATGGTATAGCGTAAGCTCTCCGACTGCCCTCCACTCCTCCCTCTCCCTCCCCTTTGCTGTCTCCCTCCTCCGTCGCCATTGCTGTCTCACCGGTCACAGCTCCACACGCTTGCTCCACCGTCCCCACCCTGCGGCCAGTGGCAAGCTCACTGCCTCACCATGCTACCAGCTCCCCCTCCCCTATCGCACCTTGACCAACTTAACATTCTCTTGGTCCTCACCTTATCGTCTCACCCTTCTCTGACGCCCACCGCCCTCCTTCGCTGCTGGGCCACCACAACCCCGGTCTCCCTCTACAGCTATGGGACATGGTGAACCCGTCGGCACCACCACCGCTCCCCTCACCAAACCGGTCTCGCCACAGTCGTATCGGCTTGCTCGGTGCAGCACTAGCATTTGGGTGGAGAGAGAGAGAGAGGGGAGAGTCAAAAGGGATGAATTTGTGTGAAGTGATAAGTTTTGGTTGGATACGGATAGAGGATCAGCTGGGATGGATGGCTACCGTTAAGACGACCTGACGGTGATTGTCTATCCCATTGGTTAGGCTCAAATCGCTATAGCATTATGTAATTTTTGTCATTAACATTTGGTACAATTATTAGAGCTGTTAAGCCATAAGTTTTTCTCGTTAAGTCAGGAGAAACTAACAAATTCCATTAAGATGTTGGAACTAAGTTTGATGTTTCTCATGAGCAATTGGGTGCACGTCTTTGCGTTTCTGCATGTGTGTGCTATTAGACTAAAGAAAGCTCTTAAAGAAGAGGAAATGCTGTTACTGTATTTCCTTCTGTTAGGAAGGTAAAGGAATTGTTCCCCCTCTTCATCGTCGCAATAGCAAAAATACACTTATCATCAGAGTAGCATTTCCTTTGCATCATCCACTTCAGAGCCTTCGGGGCACTTCCAATTCCAATACCGGACTAATCAACACTTGCTTCGGGGCACTTACACAATCTGAAAGACTCAGAGAGTGAACACCAACACATTACAGTCTAATCAACACCAACAAATTTCGATTCCAACCATCTCCACAAGGATTGATAGAATGCAAAGTCTAGACTTACTGTTCCACAATTAAAAACAGCAACTAATTTATAGAGATTTAATGTTAAAGACATGAATCAAACTAGACGATTACTAGAAGGTTGTATGCAATAAAATGAAGGGCTTTCGGATCGCCTGCATAGGTAGACAATGTGAGGGGATAAAAATAATTAATCTGAAAATTAGTACTATTGCGCACAAATTAGTGTTCACGTAGACAACACACCCTAATGACATCCCCCGTAGATATCAGGAATCTATTGTCTGCTTCGCATGCCCTCCACCGAAGTGTTGGGTTGATCTCGGCTAACCGTTCCCGCTTTTTAGGGAGGTTATGCCTGCACTTACGCGTTTTGATCGGAGGCAGTTACAACCCTTGTTGGTTCGGTCCCGATCACCTAGCACTATAAAATGAAGAGGGTTTCGGCAGGACTCGACACGCGCACAACGGTGTCCAAGGCCGCACGATCCCACAAAATGAAATCGATCTATTACGGGTGTTGTGGTGAATGAAGGCCGGACCTCTTCCTCCGTCCCCGTCCACGGCCCTATCTACACCGTCGGCCACCTCTCCGTCGACCGAGCACCACCCTTATGGCCTCTCCGAGTTCGGGTAAGTTTCCGCATTAAAGATTATGCTTATGTTCATGTTTGATCTAGGGTTAATGATTACGATTAATGTTCAGACTTAGATCCTAATGCAGCATTTGGTATCAGAGCAACTCTAGAATCATCTTGAACCTACATTAGTCCTCACCGAACTCGGATTTAAGGATTAAACCTTCGGATCCAAACTATGTTGGCTCGGATTAGAATTGTAGAAGGAGGGGACTCATGGATCGAGTAAACCAAACTCAGATCGGGGCGCAAAAAAGGTGATTTAGAAAGCCAAAATCTCGGATCGGGAATTTAGAAAACCGAAATCGACACAAAAAAGGGGGGATCTTGCCTCGTCTTGGCATTGGGTGGGAGTCTTGGCGTCGTTCTTCTGCGTCGCTCGGCGCCAGAGCGCCCGTCTGTGGCGCCTCTCCGCGGCGCTTGCCGCGGCGCCCGCGCGTCGGCTTCCCCGACGAACGCCCGGTAGCGCGCGAGTCCCCTCCGCCGCGCCGCGTTGAGCGCCCGCTTGTGCGCGGCGCCTCTCCTATACACGCCAAATGGGCGGGCCTACCGCGGCCGAACGCGGCCCGATCTGATGACGGCCCGCAACAACGGCGCGGTTTGTAAGCGGGCGGGCGGCCGGCCCGCCGGACGGGCGTGCGTGCAGGCGAGTGCGGCGGCGCGGCCGGCGACGCGCGCGGCCGTTTAATGTCGGGCGACACGACGCCGCGCGGCGATGCGGCGCGGCGGCGCGCGCGGCGACGCGTACGCAGCCGCGGCGCGGCACGCGCGGCCGGCCAGCGCGGCTCGCTAACGGCGCGCGGCGGCGCACGTACGCCCGGCGGATTTTTGAAAAAATAGCCGTTTTTGTAGTTGGGGTAAAAAATTCGAGAAAAATAGCAAAACATTCGGAAAAAATCTGAAATTTTTCTATAAATAGTGGGCATCTGGCCTCCATTCTCCACACCTCAAATCTCACTCTCCTCTCTCGGTTTAGCTGTGAAAATTCGAAAGTGCTTGCAATTTGGTGAAAATTCGGGAAAAATTCGAAAATTCAAAATCTTTAGATTTTTGTGAGAAACTACAAAGGAGGTAATAATTCTGTCTTATTTTAATTTTTGAGTATTATTTATTAGTTTAATTTATTGCTATTATTGGTTGGTTTAATAGGAAGTTAATCATTCTTTACTATTTTAATTTCTGATTGATTTAATGGAGAACTACGATTTTGAACTCTCGAATTCGGCCTCTCGGCGGAGGATATGCAACCGTTTCCACAAGCATATCCATCTGAAAATGCCGAAGAAATGATGGCCGGAGGCGCGAGGTCCAATCGATCCATCTTCTGTTGGCTCAACAAGTGCATCCACGACTCAAAGCACGGGTGCAAAAGATCAAAGCTAGTACATCAACAGTTTGGAATGATTTCGACAAAAGTTCAAGACCGAGGATGATGGGACTTGGTGAGGTATCTTGTTTGTAAAATTTGTGGTAATGAATTGTTGCAAAATCTTGAGTGGGACGGGTCATCTACAACGACATCTGCAAGTTGCAAGAAAAAGCAAAGGAATACAAATCGCGGACACAAGCGCAATATAACCTGACGGCTCGATGCGTGCGTGGGAGTACAACCAGGTAGCTCGGGAATCTCTTTGTAGATTAATTGCTTCTCAAGATTTACCTTTAAATTTTGGTGAGTCGGCGCTTTTCAAAAATATATTAGGACTGCTCATAACCCTCGATTTAATACTGTATCTAGGCAAACAACAACTAGAGATTTAATTAAATATTATAACAATTGTCGTGATAAAATGAAAGAAATGTTTCATACCTGTACATTCTCTATTGCTTTAACTTCTGATATATGGAGTGGTAGAGCTAGAGAGGATTATATTAGTGTTGTTGCTCATTATATTAATGATGACTGGGTAATGGAAAAAAGAATTATAGGATTTAAATTAATTAATGTTTCACATAGTGCTGAAAATATTGCAGAAAGTATTATTAGAGTTGTAGAAGATTTTGGTCTCACAGATAAAATTTTTTCTATAACTTTAGATAATCATTGCAAACACTAAAGCTATGGAAATTCTTACACCTGTGTTTAATTCTTATGCACACTCTTTCTTATTGCATCAACGTTGTGCTTGTCATATTATTAATCTTATTGTTAAATCCGGTTTAAAAAGATTAAATGCTTGTATTGATTCTTTTAGAGATGCTATTTCATTTATTAATTGTTCAAACCAACGAATAGCCGCATATAAGAGTTTTTGCGTAGCAATGAATGTTAGTCCTAGAAAATTTGCTTTAGACATGCCTGTTAGATGGAACTCTACTTATCTTATGCTTAAACATATATTGCCATATAGGAGCACCTTATCTGTTTTCCTTCACACCCAAAGCCATCAATCTCGTAGCTCCTCCAGTAGAACCCAAGTTAGAGACCCTGAACTTACTGAAAACGATTGGGTTGTTGCTGAAAAAATATTTTCCTTTTTAGAAATTTTTCATAAAGCTACACTTTGCCTTTACGGAATATATTACCCTACTTCTCCTATAATTGTTCATAATATTGTTGAAATTGCAACTCACCTAAAGGCTTTTGAACATGATCATATACTACGGGATGCTGTAGGTGCCATGAAAATTAAGTTTTTAAAATATTGGAGAGAAATTCCTATTTTATATGCATTCGCTTTTATTTTGGATCCTAGGGCCAAACTCCAGGATTCTGAATGTTTTACAAATTTTAAGTGAGGCTACCGATTTAGACTATTCTTCATACTTTACATTAGTTAAGAATAAATTATATGAGGTATATGATAAATATGAAAATAAGTTTGGATCAATGCGTTTGGAAAGACCCGGTAGTCCCTAGCACCTCTAGGGAGCTATGCAATGGGGCAAGATTTTTGGTTCTTCGTCTAGTTCTCGCGCAGTACACATCGATTAGGAGGAGGAAGCGACAAAGCCTTTGGAGACCTATCAAGCTATCTCAACGATGATAGCGTCGATTTGGCGAGTTGAACATCCTCTCATGGTGGCAAGCCCAAAAGATGTCATATCGATGCTATCTATATTAGCGCGGGATGTGTTGGCTATTCTGTCTCTCTGATCTCTTGGTCGACATTGATCTTTCAGGAAGAATAATCGAGGAAGCGGCGAACAAGTCATCCCAACGAGATGGTGAAGTACTTATGGCCAGTCAAAGGCGGGAACAAGTGAATCAAGACTCCAACATCTGCAGAAAATAAAGATTTAGAAGAATCTTTTGAGAATTTGTATTTAGATAGCAATGAATAGGATTTTCAATATTTTCTTCACATATAGTCACTAATGAGCTTTATAGGTTGTACTCTTTTTCTTTACCAAGGTTTTCTCAAATTGAGTTTTTACTTGGTAAAGTTTTTAATGAGGCACCATCCCATGTAATTTAATAAGTTAATAAAGCTCATTATGTCATTGCAAATATTTATTTTATGATTAGCAATGTCTATAAATTTCTATATTTTTTTGAATTTTTCTAAATTTTTACAATTTTTACAATTTTCTTATTTTCTACAATTTTTCTTATTTTTGTTTTTGAGCTAAGCGGGCTAGCGGGCGGCGCGGCCGTTTAGCCTGCCGTGCCGGGCCAGCCGCACGCGGCCGGCGCGTGCACAGGCTTGCTCCGCGGCATGGCGGCGCAACGCGGCGTTATTACGGGCGCCTGCGGCGCGTGCCTAAGCGGGCGTCGCGAGCGAGCAGTCCGTCGTCTTGCGGCCAGCACGGCCCGATGGCTTCGTATGGCCTCTCCACGCGCGCTTACCGCCGAGCGCCAGCGCACGTCGTCGCTTCGGCCCGCCCCTCCGCCGGTTTTCCCGCCCGCGTAGTGCGCCTGCCCGCTCATTGTTTGGCTCGCTCAGCCGGGTGCGGTGGAAATTTCGGGAGAGCACAGGCGGACGTTTCGAGAGAGCGGTTTAAGATCCGTTTTCTGTGGGTAATGCTAAAAAAAAAACTTTGGCCGGGGATTGTTTTTGGGCCGCGCATTTAGTTTGGGCCGGCCACATCAATGTTCTTGGGCTGCTGCAATATTATTTCTTTTCAAGTGCATTTTCTTTTAGCCTATTTTTGTGCACTGTTTAATTAATTAATCGCAGCACATTATTAGTCTACTTTTGTATCATTACCCCTTTTCAGCAATTATGAATTGTGTTATGAATGATACAACAACAGATTATGTCTTTTATTGCTTCAATTAGGCAATTATGAATGATAACATTTGAAGCTTTTCGACAATTATGAATTTTGAATGTTACAGCAATAATTTATTGCTTCAAATGTCTTTTGTTATGTCTTTGGGAAATTATAAATTGTGCCTTTAAGCTTTTATTGGAAATTATGTCTTTTGTGATGTGGATTTCGGCATTTGAAACATGTATCATTACCACATTATTGTGTATTGCCTCTGATTAAAATTGAACCAACGAGACATTTTAATCAGAGATTTATGTTTTATTTGGCATAATGTATACATATGATTACTTTCGGACCAACGTTGACTGTAATCATATGTCGCTATAAGAAGATTAATTTTTGGCTAATCACTTACGGTTTATCTTTAGTCAACGTTTTTTGCATTGTTGAATTACTCTTAAGATAATTAATTGCAGTGCTTTATTTAATTTACCTATTAGTGCACTGTTTTAATTATTTATCGACTGACTACTTATGATGTATCTTTATCATATTATCATGTTTTATCTCCGATTAAAATTTAACCAACGGGATATTTTAATCTGAGATTTTTATGTTGAACATTATGTGTGCGTTTGATTACTTTCTGACCAACGTTGATTGTAATCATATGTTCCACACAAAATGTCAAGTTCTTCTCCATTTTTCTGCCCAACGGTGATGTGGATTAGAACTATTTATGTATGTCATGTTTTATTTTGGCATTATGTATGCATGTGATTACTTTTCGACCAACGTTGATTGTAATCATATGTCGGCATGAAATTACCAGTTCTTTTCATTTTCTACCCAAAAGTGATATGAATTAGAGCTGTAGTTTTGCATGTAATTAATCAGACCAATGTAGGGTTAATTGCATGCAATATACATTCTTATGCTGTTTTCTAATTTTTTCCCTGTATATTTGAATGTTTATGATGCTAAGCGTAAAAATAATGATGAGACTTTTTTAAAACTGTGGCACTGTTGTTTAGGCTACATTTCGAGGGGGAGAATTGAACGTCTCATTAAAGAAGAAATTCTCCACCCTTTAGACTTTAGTGATTCAGATAATCATTGCCTTGATTGTATCAAAGGCAAGTATGTAAAGAAAGGTGCTACTCGAAGCATAGAGATTTTAGAAATAATTCATACTGACATATGTGGTCCTTTCCCTGTGACATCACCGGATGGTTATAATTCTTTTATTACGTTAACCGATGATTACTCACGTTATGGCTATATCTATCCTATTAAAGAGAGATTGGAAGCACTTAATAAATTTAAAATATTTAAGGCTGAAGTTGAAAATCAGCACAGTCTAAAGATTAAAATAGTGCGCTCAGATCGTGGGGGAGAGTATTATGGGCGACACGCAATTTATGGGCAGGTTCCTGGTCCTTTTGCCAGGTTCCTACAAGAAAATGATATAGTCGCCCAATACTCAATGCCCAGTGATCCCCAGCAAAATGGAGTAGTGGAAAAAAGAAACCGCACACTTATGGACATGATTCGAAGTATGTTGAGTGACTCCACTTTGCCTATAAAGTTATGGATGGAAGCATTAAAGACCGCTGCACACATACTCAATCGGGTTCTCAGTAAATCAGTGCCTAAAACACCTTATGAATTATGGATTGGGAGAAAATCAAGTTTGAACTACCTCCATGTGTAGGGTTGTGCAGCTGAAGTTAAAGTATTTAATCCACAAATTGGGAAATTAGATCCCAAGACTGTGAGTTGCCATTTTATTGGCTACCCTGACAGGTCTAAAGGGTACCGATTCTATTGTCCAGATCGTTCCACAAAATTTATAGAAATAAGGTACGCTGTGTTCTTGGAGAATGATGGCATCAGTGGCGACTTGGAGCCTAAGAAAATTGATCTTGAGGAGAAGCGGATTTATGTTGCTTCACCGCTGATCCGACAGACTGATTTTCCTATGCACTAAGTAGTTGTGCCCACAGTTGATCCTGTAGTTGCAACTCCTGTTGCGTCTCTTGTTAATTATGTGGCTACTCCTTCTGTTGAGTGCTCTAAAAATACAAGTGCGGTACCTAATGATGAGTTTTCACAGCCCCCTGTGATAGTTAATGAACAGCCTAATGAACCTGCTAATGAACCTGTCAGGAGATCAGAACGAGTGAGGAGATCTACTATCCCAAGTGATTATGAGGTTTACTTGAATGAAGGTGACCTTGGGAGGGTGGATGGTCCTAGCTCTTATAAGGAAGCTATGAAGAGTAAGGATACATCTAAATGGCTAGATGCCATGAAAGATGAAATTAAGTCTATGAGCGATAATGATGTATGGGACTTAGTAGAAATTCCTAATGGAGCCAAAACAGTAGGCTACAAATGGGTCTACAAAACCAAACGTGACTGTAAAGGGAATATCGAAAGGTTTAAGGCGAGACTTGTAGCGAAAGGGTTTACACAAAGAAAATGTATTGACTATAATGAAACCTTTTCCCCTGTCTCAGCTAATAATCATAATGGCTCTCACAGCATATTTTGATTTAGAGTTGCACCAAATGGATGTTAAGACTGCATTCCTGAATGGAGACTTGTATGAGAACGTTTACATGACACAACTGGAAGGTTTTGTTGTGAAAGACGAGAGGCATTTGGGATGCAAGCTAAAGAAATTCATATATGGCCTTAAGCAAGCTTCTAGGCAATGGTATATTAAGTTTGATAAAGTCATAAGGAATTTTGGTTTTAAGGAAAATGAAGTTGATAACTACATATATGCTAAGTTCAAGGGGAGTAATTCACCATCTTAGTACTTTATGTTGATGATATCTTATTGGTCAGCAGTGATAAGGATATGTTGTTTGAGACCAAGAGATTTCTTTCATCCAATTTTGATATAAAGGATCTCGGTGATGCCCGTTATGTTTTTGGTATTGAGATTCACCGAGATCGGTCCAAAGGAACATTAAGTTCATCTAACGTTGATATGAAGAATCTTGGTGATGCCGCTGATGTTCTTGGCATTGAGATTCACTGAGATCGGTCCAAAGGAACATTAAGTTTATCTCAGAAGGCATACATTGACAGAGTACTGAAGAGATACAATATGCATAAGTGCTCTGGCTCGCCTGCTCCTATTGGAAGGCCGTTAAGAAAGTCTGCACTATATGCAAGCCACTAAGTATTTCATGCTCACATATAAGTTTTCTAATAGCCTTGAAGTTATCGGTTATTCAGATTCAGATTTTGCGGGTGTGTTGATACTAAGAAATCAACGTTAGGTTATATCTTCACACTCGCTAGAGGAGCTATCTCGTGGAAAAGCTCCAAACAAACCCTTACGGCATCTTCAACGATGCAAGCTGAGTTTGTGGCATGCTATGAGGCTACTGGGCAGGCTGTATGGCTTAAGAACTTTATCCCAGGACTTAGAGTGGTAGACAGCATCTCTAAACCACTCACCCTGTACTACGATAACAAACCTGCAGTCTTTTATACAAATAACAACAAGTCAAGTGGTGCTGCCAAACACATTGACATTAAGTATCTTGTTGTGAAAGATAGAATCCAGGATCAAACCATTAGTATCAAGCATATTAGTACTAAGTTAATGCTTACGGATCCACTTACTAAAGGCTTACCACCCAATATATTTTCGTGATCATGTTGCCGGCATGGGTTTATTGGAAAGCCTCTGATTCTGGATAAAATGACCTAAAGCAAACCAACTCCCATTAAGTATAATGCATATCCATTTCGAGATGGAATAGTACACTATAGGAACTGGGGTTGTATGGCACTTCATTAGCCGTGCAACACATTGCCTTGGTATGATGTTTCATTGAGAATAGGCTTATGATGTTAGTCTTACGATCAAAGGGAAGAATGTTGGGTTGATCTCGGCTAACCGTTCCCGATTTTTTAGGGAGGTTATGCCTGCACTTACGCGCCTTGATCGGAGGCAGTTATAACCCTTGTTGGTTCGGTCCCGGTCACCTAGCACTATAAAATGAAGAGGGTTTCGGCAGGACTCGACACGCGCACAACGGTGTCCAAGGCCGCACGATCCCAAAAATGAAATCGATCTATTACGAGTGCTGTGGTGAATGAAGGCTGGACCTCTTCCTCCGTCCCCGTCCACGGCCCTATCTACACCGTCGGCCACCTCTCCGTCGACCGAGCACCACCCTCATGGCCTCTCCGAGTTCGGGTAAGTTTCCGCATTAAAGATTATGCTTGTGTTCATGTTTGATCTAGGGTTAATGATTACGATTAATGTTCAGACTTAGATCCTAATGGGTTTAGGGTTTAGGGTGCTGCAATCCTCCCCTATCGCACCTTGACCAACTTAACATTCTCTTGGCCCTCGCCTTATCGTCTCGCCCTTCTCTGCCGCCCACCGTCCTCCTTCGCTGCTGGGCCACCACAACCCCGGTCTCCCTCTACAGCTATGGGGCATGGTGAACCCGTCATGAAGCGGCACCACCACCGCTCCCCTCACCAAACCGGTCTCGCCACAATCGTATCGGCTTGCTCGGTGCAGCACTAGCATTTGGGTGGAGAGAGAGAGAGAGAGGGGAGAGTCAAAAGGGATGAATTTGTGTGAAGTGATAAGTTTTGGTTGGATACGGATAGAGGATCAGCTGGGATGGATGGCTACCGTTAAGACGACCTGACGGTGATTGTCTATCCCATTGGTTAGGCTCAAATCGCTATAGCATTATGTAATTTTTCTCATTAACATTTGGTACAATTATTAGAGCTGTTAAGCCATAAGTTTTTCTCGTTAAGTCAGGAGAAACTAACAAATTCCATTAAGATGTTGGAACTAAGTTTGAATATTTCTCATGAGCAATTGGGTGCACGTCTTTGCGTTTCTGCATGTGTGTGCTATTAGACTAAAGAAAGCTCTTAAAGAAGAGGAAATGCTGTTACTGTATTTCCTTCTGTTAGGAAGGTAAAGGAATTGTTCCCCCTCTTCATCGTCGCAATAGCAAAAATACACTTATCATCAGAGTAGCATTTCCTTTGCATCATCCACTTCAGAGCCTTCGGGGCACTTCCAATTCCAATACCGGACTAATCAACACTTGCTTCGGGGCACTTACACAATCTGAAAGACTCAGAGAGTGAACACCAACACATTACAGTCTAATCAACACCAACAAATTTCGATTCCAACCATCTCCACAAGGATTGATAGAATGCAAAGTCTAGACTTACTGTTCCACAATTAAAAACAGCAACTAATTTATAGAGATTTAATGTTAAAGACATGAATCAAACTAGACGATTACTAGAAGGTTGTATGCAATAAAATGAAGGGCTTTCGGATCGCCTGCATAGGTAGACAATGTGAGGGGATAAAAATAATTAATCTGAAAATTAGTACTATTGCGCACAAATTAGTGTTCACGTAGACAACACACCCTAATGACATCCCCCGTAGATATCAGGAATCTATTGTCTGCTTCGCATGCCCTCGACCGAAGTACATGCAGTCGGCATTTAAACTGCACTAGTTAGGACCCCAACAGAATGAAAAATCAATTAACTCAGGATATTTTGGGGGGAAATCAAGGAAACCTGATAAAAGCTTTAAAGTATTTTGAAAAAAATTACGGGATGTTTTGGAATGATTTCGGTTTTAAATTGTTGCAAAATTTTAGTCTTTCACAGATACAAACCCGTTTCGTAGCAATCAACTCACTAGAAAGAAAGAAAGAAAGAACTAGGGTTCTGGAAGAAAGAACTAGGGTTCCAGAACCAGAAGAGCCTTCCTAGTCCGTAGGCGGCCATACAAAACCACACTTTACTGAAGATTTATCTGTGCGTGACACAGCGGCTCGAGCAAAGCTAACTTGGCGGAGGAAGAGAAGGCGGGGATTGAAGCGGCGGCTCAAGATGCGGTGAATTGGCTGCCCTGTCAGAGTAACCGAGCGAAAGGAGCCGATTCCCGGCTGGGATCCCCGTCTCCTCCTCAACCCAAAGACAACTGTGACCACGTCGACCTCGGCATAGGATATTATTTGTTAAGAAAGTTAGAAAGCTACCATATTAATAAATACTAAAATTATTTTTAGAGATGTAGATTATAAATAAAGAACCCCATGTACTATAAAAATAGATATGAAATTAATAAAGACTAAGTTCTGATGTTCTCTCTCAATTATGTCTCCTAGTGATTGATCTATTATGTTCTTAGTGATTGATTGCGTGGATTGTATTGTCGTTCGTCTATTTTTCAATAGTTTCTCAACATATTATCAACACGAATCGTTCTACAAGGTGCACGGTATGCAAATCACGGACCAATTTATTACACATTGCAATTCATGTTTTAATTTAGATCGATTTTATATTCCTTTGTAATACCATGATTAGATCGATCTTGTTTTAATTATCCATAGTCATAGATTGATATGCAATTTGCGTATAAGATTTAGAATCCAGTAGATTGAACAATCTAGTCTATAGATTGGATTGCATATCAGATTAGAATCAGATAAAATCAGATGAATATTGGGTAGATTCCGCACTGTTGGCCGCCGTACGGCCGTTGCCTGGCCTTGTTCGACCCGAAATCACCGACCGCCGGAAATCACCGCCGCCCGAAACTCGGTGCCTTTGCGAAATCCCAGTGCCACTGCACCGTGCCGTCATCACTCGGATTTCACACCCGCACCAGAAAGTCACTGCTAGATCTCATCGCGCGCCCAAAGCCGGCGCCGTCCCGTCGCTGTGAGCTAGAAGCCGGCGTCGTCTTTTCATCGCCATGTGCCCGAAGTCAACGTTGCTCTTGCCACCGCGCTCTAGAGGACGACCGCACGAAGCCGGTCACTGCTTTTGCTTGACCCCGTACTTGAAGGCACCACTGACCCTAGGCATGAGGTCGCCAGTTGCAGCCTTTGGCCTGTGCCCAAGGTCGCCTGCCTGAAGCCAGCTACCTCCCATGCACCCTGCGCTGTCTTCGGGTCCAGGTAGGGATGACAATTCCCCCCTGCGGGGCGGGGCTGTAACATCCTGATTTTCAGTGGAATTTAAAGTCCTGAATTTAAAAATAAAATTTTAGAATTTTTTAAAAATTAATAAAGCTTAAATTGAATTTTTAGAAATTTAAAAGGATTTAATATGATTAAAATAGACATTAACATAAGCTAAAAATATTTTATTTGGATTCCTTGTGTCTCAAGGATTTTTCTAGAATTTTTAGTTATTTTTTTGGAATTTATTTGCTATTTTCTAGAGCTCCTTTTTAATTATTTTGGTTTCTAAAAAAGAAAATCGAAAAAAATCCGGATGAACAGTGTTGGGCCGAGCCCAACACTATTCACCTGCTACCTCTTCGCCGCCCGATCCGCCCTCGGCACATGCGTCACCCATCCACCGCCTTTCCCGCGCGCCCGCCGCTCCCTCTTGCTTCGCTCCGCCGCCCGATCCACCCCTCGCGACACGTGTCGCCAATCTGCCCCACCGCCCGCGCCCGCGGTTGCCCTAGCGCGCCCGCGCCCGCGCGCGCTCCCCACCGTTCGATCGCCTCGCATGCCACGTGTCAGCCTCCCCGTCTTCGTCTCCGATTCGGTTTCCCCGCGACGTGTTCCTCTTGAACCCGGCCTCGGTTCGAGTATTTTTAAACCCGCCGCCACCCTCGGTTCATGTGCATTCAAGCGCCGCCGCCCTCGCCACCTTCCTCACCTTGCGCCACCGCCCTCGCTGCCCTCTGAGCACCGCCGTTCCCCTCAGACCCCGCTGGAGCCCTCGCCGTTGTCGCCGTCTTCCTCGCTGGTAAGCGTTGCCGCCGTCTTCGTGGGATGTGGAAGTCTCGCCTGAGTAATGTTAAGGACTTAACTTTGTGCGTCATTGATCTGAGCTTTACCGTGCAAACCACATGTCTAGTATGGGATAGATCTGGCTGATTAATTTGGAATATTTCAATTTCAATCTCATTATTGTGATGAACATGGTTGCTGATTTTCATGAGGCGCAAGAGGGGGCAATTATCGACTAGGTGGTTAACTTACTCGACGGCGAAACCTTAGTGGGTGTAAATGAGTTGAGATTGAACTTTGTAAATGCCTTGTTGTGATTTCCTTAGCGCGAGGCTAATCACATCGTGTGGGTACAGTTGTACAACCTCTACAGAGTGTAAAAACCATTCTGAAGGACCGAAATGGCAATAGGGGGTGAATGTTGCAGAAAAGCTGCGAAAGCGCACTTAAAACAACAACTGTGGTGAGAATAGAAGCGAGAAAATAGCAAGAAAGTAACACAAATTGCTGTCCAAAACAGCCTAAAAAGCACAAAGTAAAAGCTGAAAAGCACAAAGTAAAAGCTGAAAATCACGAAGTAAAAGAAGCACAAAGTAAAAGTTGAAAAACACAAAGTAAAGGCTGAAAAGCACAAAGTAAAAGAAGCACAAAGCAAAAGCTGAAAGCTGAACAAAAAATCAGCAACTAGCAGCTGCCAAATAACCACAAATAGATAGCAGAAAACAGCAGCAACTGAACATAGAAAATGCTCCGAAACACGACGAAACGACAAAAGAGAGCGAGCAAGCGAAAGAACTAGAAGAAAAATTCAGAACAAAACAGCAAACAGGGAGCACATAAACTTATCTCTTGTTACTTCTTGACCGCAAGAATCAAATACTTTGCTCTTAGAAATACTAGCCAATGGGCCTTGTGAATATATCCAGTTCTGAGCCAAGAAAATCTGTAATTTAACAAAAATTTCAGCGTGCCAGCAAAGATTGGAATGCTTGCTTTCGGGATGAACTAGCCAAGAGGCCTTGAGATGTTTCCCAGTTCAAAGGAAAGAAGGAGCAGTCAAAAGATCAACTCAAAACTTGAGAAAACCGATTTGCTCATGAAAATTAACTGACCAAATGGTCTTGAGACAGATTTCCACCACAAGCACGAACAAGGTTTACTCTCTTAAGAACTGAAAAAAAACAAAACACAAGAGCCAAACATCTCAAGCAAAAATATTTCTTAGATTGAGACAAAGAGAGATGAATGATTGTAAAAGAAGAATGTTTACAAGAACTCTCCCATCTCTCACTTTCACACACACATGAAGAGAAATAAATGAAACCCTAATTCCACTCTCTCTCAAGAACATAAGCCCACACATGGAGAGAAAACTTTAACACTCATAGAACACAAGCATTAGAGAAAACCCTAACACTCACACCCTTCTCTCTCAACTCTCTCCACTAGAGAGTACTCTCTATTTATAGCCTCCACTAATGAGTTTACAACACACTTTACCCATTAGCTCTCAACAACTCATAGCACTTTATCCATTATCCTTTAACCAAATCCACTTCCTTTTGTGCAGCCTTGCGAATTCACCAAAACGCCACTCCTACATCTTCCAGGAAGCTTCCTCATTTCTTCTTGTGCAAGTCTACTAACCACCAGTCTTCGCGTCTTCGACACATCCCGGCCGCTCAGACCTCGGCATCGCTGTGCCTAGTCTGATTGCCGTGCCTCGCCACGACTCGGCTCAAAGTCACTAGCCATCACAAACAAGAAAACACATCACATAGCACCGCACAAAATATTGTAATTAAACATTAGCACCAGTAGATAGCACAAAATGCCCGAAATAAACTCAAACTTTTCAGAGCACGTGTCAATTACTCATCATACACATGGGGTTACCTTCATATGGTCTCTCATATTCAAATAGCCGTGTCCTCGGTTATGGACAAATGCTCGGTGATTTCACACGAGAGGTAGAGATTTCATGAAAACTTGTGGTTTATGGTTGGAGAGTGAATAGGTAGTTCATTGTTGGTTTAGCTTGTGGATGGGAGGTTCACAAGTGGTTTATTGTAATTCTGTCGATTACTTATTAATTATTATTTTCCATTAAATTTCGCTTTCAATCTATTATTTATATTTATTTTAAAATATTCTTTTATGCAAATTAACCTTTTAGCCCCCAATTGGTAAGCCTTGCATACTATATTGCATTCATTTGTTACAAATGACTTGCTGAGTACCAATGTACTCACGGCTTTACGCCCATGTTGCTCGGTTGAGGAGGAGTATTACAGCGGGAGATACGGAGGAGAGTACTTGGCGACTTCACGGATTAGGACTTCGCTCCCCAATCGATTGCCTGTGGGCATGTCGAATGGCTACTATGCTTATTTTGTTTCTTTCCGCTGCTAGACTTTAAGCCTTCAGGCTAGTGATATTGTAAGCTTGGCCATAAGGTCGTATTTTGGATATTTATCGATATTTGTGTTTTTCCTTTATTTTGGCGTGTGTATGGTCGATATTGCATCTATATTTGATTGTGTGCACTAGCGTGATCCTGGATTAGTGCGGTATACACAGAGAGTTTGAGTTGGCATATTTGGGTCTCGACAGAGATGGTATCAGAGCCATATCGACTGTAGGATAAAGCCCTAGTTAGAATGGTCGAATTAGAAAAGTTTTCAACATCTATTTTCGAAATCAAATCAACAAAATGAATATCTAATGATTCTCTATTCTTACCTTATTCTTAGGATTCTTAATCTTCGCCTTCTTTGGAATATTATTTTTGAAATTTAATTTGACTTCTTATCCCCATAATATCCATAAATGTCTCGAGTGCCCCATAATCAAAGAGGAGGTTGGCCCAAAATTCTTCGAGCTTTGCTGTAAAGTTTGGATCAAGGAAGCACCCAATATGTTCCAAGATAAGATGAAAGACTACCACGAAGAATTGAGAACCATTAGATTAAAACCTTGCTATAGTTTTAGCATCGTGTAGCCCGTTTTGCTTTTTCTTGCAGTTGTGTATGATGTGAGCTGTAAATCTTGCCCTTAAAAGCATTATAATGCAATCATATCAAAATTTCTTTATTGGAGTTATTCACTTAGTTTTGTTGTTAGCCTCTTGACTAAGTGTTTGCTTAGTCTAGATTTGCCATTAGAAAACCCCCTTAGACGAATTTACCTCTTACCTATACTTTTCCCTCTCATCTTTAAAACCTGGTGAGTTAGTCTCAGGTAGTGTTGGATTTTGGGAGCAAAGCAGTGACCCTGACCAGTGCAGATGAGAGGAAGGTAGAGTTCGCTGCCAGCACGAGTCAGCTAGAAAAGGTTATAGTTTGTCAGAGTAAAGTAATCAAGTTAGAAGATGTGCCAGTAGTCCAAGAGTACCCCGACGTATTTCCTAATGATCTTCTAAGCATGCCACCTATAACATCCTGTTTTATGGAGTTTCTAAAGCCTTTTTATTAAAAATAATTTTTTGGACTTTTTCTGGGATTTAATCAAGCTTAAATTGAATTTTTTAGAAATTAAACTGATTTAATCTGATTAAAATAAACTTTAACATAAGTTAAAAATATTTTATTTGGGTTCCTCAGGTCTTAAGGATTTTTTGTGGTATTTTTGGTGAATTTTTAGGATTTATTTGCTATTTTTCTGGAGCTCCTTTGCTTTATGTGAATTTCTGAGAGAAGAAGAAAAGGGGAACCACCGCGCGATCCGCCTCCCTTCCACATGTCACCCATCCGTAGCCTCTCTCTCTGTCGCCTCCCTCGGCCGGGCCCGCCCCCGCCCCCGCCCTCACCAGCTCCGCGCCGCCGGATCCACCCCCTTGCCACGCGGCCGACATCCGCCGCACTGCTCCCGCGCGCCCACCCCTCGCCTGCGCGCATCCACCCGAGCCGCCCGATCTTTTCCTCGAGCCACACGGTGCCCATCCGCCCGCTCCCTTGCCGTGTTGCCCTAGCGCGTTGCCACCGCCCCACCCCGCGCTCACCCTCACCCGTCGGATCGCACCCCACATGTGCGCCGTCGATCCAAGCCATCCACGTGGCCGTCCGCGTCCGACTCGTCGGTTCGCGTGTTAAGTACCCGCTGCTGGCCTTGGTTCGTGCACCGCCGCTGCCTCGTGTATCCTCGCTGACCGACACTACTCGTCCTCACCGCCGCCCCGACTCGCCGGCCGCGCGCCCACCTCGCCTTCTTCCTCGGTGAGTCGCGGCGCCCTCCGTCACCAAGCGGCCAAGCCCGCACGCCCGGCCATGCGAACCCCGCCCCTCGGCGCGCCGTGCCGCGCCCGTGCCTCGGTCCGAGTGCCCAAACCCGCGCCTTCACGTCCGCCCACGCGCTGCGTCGCCTCGTAGCGCGCATGCGCCACGTGTCGCCCATCGGACGGCTCGGCCGCCCGATCTCCACCGTCACCTCGGATCGGATCTCGCGATTTCGCCACGTAGTCGATCCCGAGCGGCCCGATCTCCCACCGCCGATGCCGACCTGATCGAACCACGTCAGCCTTATGCCACATGTCATGCCACGTGTCCTGCCACATCAGCAAAACTAGCCCCCAGGTGTCATGTCAGCATGCCACGTCAGCCCTAGCCACATGTCAGCACCACATCGTGCCACGTCAGCTCTAAGCCCGTCGGCGATGCGCCGCATGCCTTTGTTTCATGAACCGGGTTCACCGTGGCCCAGGTCTTTCGTGTGCGGGTACCGACCTGATGCACTTTCTGATTTTAGGGATTTTCTTTAGATTTTATTTTTCGAGAGCCCGTTCTCCTCCGTTCTAGCTCTGATTGACCCCATTCTTTTTTCTAAATTCATCTAAAAGAGAGCTCTAGCTTTTGGTTCTAGTTTTATGATTTTTGGAGTTCATTTGCTTATCATTGTTGTGTTTTTAGTCGTTTTCTTCCTTGTTAGATTCTGATTCCGGAGGAGTAGGAGCTACGCCCGAAGACCCCGAGTACCTCACTAAGCATAACCAAGGCAAGTCATGTCCTTTGATCATGTTGAACCCAGTTTACAATTATTATTTTATTATTTTATTTTAAATTACATTGCATCGCTATTTGATTACAAGCTTTGTATATGGTAGTTACCGTCCCATATTGAATTACCCTGCCTTGATAATTTGGATGCCATGATGCCATTGTCACCATAGGTTCGGAAATTTACTAGTGATGCTATGCTAGATGTCACATGGGTTGTACGATTAGAATGCTTAGCCTGCTTAATTTACGAATGGGTTTATCATCACATGTGACTAACTAATTTGACTTAACGAGATATGGAACCGTGGTTAGTGCCATAGTAATTAAAATTTGTGTCATGACATTGATGTGTCATTGGCGTGGTTATACAAACTTGGTTTCACTCGGGCGAGTGATCGTGCAGTAAAGGGAAAAGTGTAGATTCACTTCGAGGGATGTGGTAGCCTTACCCGGGTAGATTTAATGACTTAACTTTGTGCGCCATTGATCTGAGCCTTATCGTGCAAACCACATGTCTAGTATGGGATAGACCTAGTTGATTAATTTGGGATATTTCAGCTTTAATCTCACCATTGTGATGAACTTGGTTGTTGATTTCCATGTGGTGCAAGGGGGGTGGGATGCAAAACCCTAGCGGGTGGGATTAGGTTGGAATTAAACTTTGTAAATGCCTTGTTGTGATTTTCTTAGATCGAGGTTAATCACATCGTGTGGGTACAGTTGTACAACCTATGCAGAGTGTAAAACTATTCGAATAGCCACGTCCTCGGTCATGGACAGTGCTCGGTGATTTCACACGAGGGGTAGTAATTTCATTTAAACTTGTGGTTTATGGTTTGATTGGTGAACAGGTGTTCACTTTTGGCTTAGCTTGTGGATGGAATGTCTACAAGTGGTTTACTTCAATTCCATTGATTATTGATTATTATTATTTTCCGTTAAAGTTCGCTTTCAATCTATTTATCATATTCATCTTGAAATGTCTTTTATACAAACTAACCTTTCAGCCCTCCATTGGTAAGCCTTGCATACTATATTGCATTCATTTATTATAAACGACTTGCTGAGTACCAGTGTACTCATGGCTTTATGCCTATGTTGCTCAGTTGAGGAGGAGGAGTATTATCAGCAGGAGGTTCCAGAAGGAGGTTACTTCGATGACTTCACGGATTAGGCTTCGTTCTCCACTCGATAGCTTGTGGGCATGTCGATTGGTTGCTACGCTTTAATTTGGATTTTTCGCTGCTAGATTTAAAGCCCTTCCAGCTAGAGATATTGTAAGCTTGGCCATAAAGTCGTACCTTTGAGATTTATCGATATTTGAGTTTTTCCTTTTATCTTAGCGTGTGTATGGTTGTGCTTATATCTATGTTTGACTGTGTGCACTAGCGTGATCCTGGACTGGTGCAGTTTACACAGAGAGTCCAAATTTGCATATTCAGGTCTTGACACCACTAGAGCGAGAGGTTGAGTTTTTGATCGAGTTAGTTCCTAGTACCTCTTCGATATCCAAGAGACCCTATCGGATGCCTACTAATGAGTTAACAGAATTGAAGAAGCAACTTCAGAAGCTTTTGGACAAAGGATATATCAGACCGAGTTCATCCTGAAGGAGAACGGGTAGGCTACGCTAGCTACAACATTTAATTTTCTACCACGTTCAACCGGAAAATATGGGTGTAAGGGAGTCATAGATAGTTACTACTGGATGCGCTGCGCAGCGGAAGAAGAGTTGGAGCAGCTAGGTCCAACGTAGATGCACGTCGATGAATAAGAAGCAGTCGATCGTTTCATGAACTGAACGTCTCTTCCTCGCGTCCTAGCAATAGCCTTGCGCTTCTTACCGATTAGCATAGCAGCAACAGCAGTGGCGCCTCCACGGAGTCCACACGTTCGGGATGGAACGCCGTGCGCTGGTGTGCTAGCACTGTGCGCCCGGCTAGGGTTTCGGGATACGGTCGAGGGGAGGTGGCGGCCAGGGTTTTCAGCATAGTAGCATCACACACCCCGCCTCCACATATTTATAGAGCATGCTAATAGGCTTCCACATTGTAGGCCCATTAGAACCCTAATCCCATATGGATCAATATCCCTTTTAGCCTATAAAACCGAATTGTTTATAATTACCTCTTGGGCACATCACTAACACATCCCTATGGGGAGCATCAGTGTTGTTTGTCAAGAAAAAGGATGGTAGTCAGCGTATGTGTGTGGATTACCGAGCTCTTAATGAGGTCACCATCAAGAACAAGTACCCTTTACTTAGAATTGATGATTTGTTTGATCAGCTTAAGGGAGTAGGAGTTTTCTCCAAGGTTGATTTGAGGTCAGGATACCATCAGATGAGGATTTGAAAGGAGGACATACCTAAGACAGTTTTCTCGACTCATTATGGTCTGTACGAGTTTACAGTGATGTCCTTTGATTTGACCAATGCTCCAGCCTACTTTATGTACTTAATGAATAAGGTGTTCATGGAATATTTGGACATGTTTGTCGTTGTGTTCATTGACAATATTTTGCTTTACTCCAAGGATGAGAAGGAACATAAGGAACACTTGAGGATGGCATTAGAGAAATTGAGGGATCACCAATTGTATGCCAAGTTCAGTAAGTGTGAATTTCAGATGAAGGAAGTTGCCTTCCTAGGCCATGTGATGTCAGTAGAAGGAGTTGCAGTTGATCACAGGAGAAAAATGAAGAAATTGATGAGGATGCGTCCATACCGAAGCGCAAACTAAGGAATGGGCAAAAAGGAGTGCAATGAGAAGGGGCATATCGCCTCTCAATGCCCTACAAGGAAGGATGACAAGGGTAAGTCATCGAAGAAGAAGGACTTCAACCCAAAGAAGAAGCTTTTCAACAGTCTTCATAAAATTGGAAAAAATGAAGCCAATATTGGAGAGTGGAACTCCAGAAAAAACTCATGGATTCCGACTCCGATGAGGAAGTCTCCTATGAAGAAGGGACTCGTTGGGATTGCCATCAAGGAAGCTCCATCAATCTTTTCAACTCCAACATGCCTCATGGTAAAGGGAGAAAAGGTAAAATTTATTGATGATGATGAGCCTTCCTATGATGAACTAATGGATATGTTAATTGAATTAAATGAATTTCTTAGAAAAGAGAAGTCAAAATTCAGGAACCTAAGAAGAGAACACCTCTCTCTAAAGGATTCCTATGAGGAGCTAAAGGAAGCTCATGACTTGCTTCTTCAAGAAAAGTCAAGTAACTCTTGCACTAGCATTGGTATTAATTGTGATATACTAGATGATTTGCCTAGTGTAGAGGTGGCTAAGATTAACATTTCCAC
The DNA here is from genome assembly GCA_036346265.1 of Melocanna baccifera. Classification (NCBI taxonomy): domain Eukaryota; kingdom Viridiplantae; phylum Streptophyta; class Magnoliopsida; order Poales; family Poaceae; genus Melocanna; species Melocanna baccifera. The sequence continues at coordinate 22,079 of JAYEVJ010000212.1, read as the reverse complement.
ATCATGTGATGATTTATTAGCTATGCCATGCAATTCAAATATTGATGATTATGCTAATTCATGTGATGACAAACTTATTGTTGAAAATAGTAAATTAAAGGCACAAGTTTCTCAACTCAACAAAAGTTTGACAAGATGTTTCAAGGGTAAGGCTACCCTTGACAAATTATTGAGTGTGCAAATGTGCTCATTCAATAAGGAGGAACTTGGGTATGTACCCAAGAAATATAAGAAACCAACAAAGGAGGTCACAAGGTTTGTTAGGCTAAATGGCAAACTTTGTCAAGAAAATAAATCTCCTTCTATTAGATTGTGTGATTCTTGTTATTTACTTAAGAAATCTAATAGTGGTAAAATTGTTGCAAAATTTATTGGCATTTCAATTTTAGGCGCAAAAAAGAATACCATTTTGGTGCCCAAAGCCTTGGTGACTAACCTCCAAGGACCCAAACAAGTTTGGGTACCTAAAAGAACTTGATTTTCTTTTGTAGGTGAACTACAAGACCAGTGGAAGGCATTGGACGTTAGATAGTGGATGTACTCAACACATGACCGGAGATCAGAAAAGTTTCATCACATTTGAAAATGGAAGCAATGAAAAGATCACATTTGGGGACAATAGTAAAGGAAAGGTATTAGGATTGGGTAAAATTGCCATCTCAAATCACCTTTCCATGTCTAATGTATCTCTAGTAGAAACATTAAATTTTAATTTGCTATCTATTACAAATTGTGTGATCTAGGATTAATATGCTCATTTTCTAAAGATGATGTTACAATTTCAAAAGAAAAGGACAAATAAATTATTTTCAAAGGTTTTAGATTTGGAATCCTTTATTTAGTAGATTTCACCTCAAATAGTTCGGGTTTGAAAACTTGTTTATTAGTAAAAACCTCTTTAGGATGGTTATGGTATAGAAGGTTGGGTCATGTGGGCATAATTCAACTCAAAAAGCTTATCAAATATGATCTAGTGGTTGGCTTGAAAGATGTGAAGTTTGAGAAAAACAAACTTTGTAGTGCCTGCCAAGCTGGGAAGCAAGTTGCTAATTCTCATCCTTCTAAAAGTATCATGTCAATCTCTAGACCATTAGAGCTCTTACATATAGACTTATTTGGGCCTACAACCTATAAGAGCATTGGGGCAATAGCTATTATTTAGTCATTGTATATGATTATTCGAGATATACATGGGTATTCTTCTTAAATGACAAAGGTGAAGTTCCCGAAGTTTTCAAAAGCTTAGTAAAAAGAGCCCAAAATGAATTTGATTTCAAAATAAAGAAAATTAAGAGTGATAATGGTTCCGAGTTCAAAATTACCAAAATTGAAGATTTTTGTGATGAACTTGGAATAAAACATGAGTTTTTCACTACCTACACTCCGGAGCATTAATTGAAATGGCTAGGACAATGCTTGATAAATATAATACTTCCGATATCTTTTAGACATAAGCTAGTAACACCGCTTGTCATGACATAAATCGCCTTTATTTGCATCGTCTTTTGAAAAAGTCTTCTTATGAGCTTCTTATAGGAAGGAGGTCGAACATCTCTTATTTTAGAGTATTTGGATACAAATACTATATCTTGAGGAAGGGTGTTTGGCTCTCAAAATTTTAAATCCGGTGCGATGAATGATTTTTATTAGGTTATTCTTTAAATAGTAAAGCTTATAGAGTCTTCAACAAAAACTCCAATTTAGTTGAAAAATCTTGTGATGTTCAATTTGATGAAACTAATGGCTCTCAAGAGGAGTAAGAAAATTTAGATGATGTAGATGATGATGGACTAAGGCGTGCAACGGAGAATATACAAATTGGTGGTGTTAAGCCAAAAGAAGATACAAATGATTCGCCTTCATCAATGTGAGTCAAACCACCTACCTCTACCACAACGAGCAACATTCAAGTTCAAGATGTGGAAGAAAAGGAAGAGCAACCTCTACCTCTCAAGATCCACAATGCCATATCCAATGATCATCGAATAGATCAAATATTGGGTGACGTGAGTAAGGGTGTCCAAACTCGATCTAGAGTAGCTTCTTTTGGTGAACATTACTCGTTTGTTTCTTCTCTCGAACCAAAGATTGTAGATGATGCTTTAGATGACCCCGATTGGGTAAATGCCTTGCATGAAGAGCTTAACAATTTCGCAAGAAATGATGTTTTGAGCTTGGTGGAAAGACCCAAGGTGCACAACGTAATTGGCACAAAATAGGTCTTCCGAAACAAACAAGATGAGCACGGAATTATGGTAAGAAACAAAGTAAGGTTAGTAGCTCCCGTTGCTAGACTTGAGTCTATTAGGATCTTACTTGCTTTTGCGTCAAGTTTTAATATTAAGCTTTATCAAATGGATGTCAAAAGCGTACTCTTAAATGGCAAAATAATCGAGCTTGTCTTTGTTGAGCAACCTCCTAGATTTGAGGATCCTAAAAATCCAAATCATATGTATAAACTCTCAAAGGCGCTATGTGGATTAAAACAAGCTCCTAAACCATGCTATGAACGCCTTCAGGATTTTCTACTCTCAAAAGGATTCAAAATCGGGAAGGTTGATACTATATTGTTCACTAAAATTATAGATGATGAATTCTTTGTATGTCAAATTTATGTTAATGATATTATTTTTTGGATCTACTAATCAAGATTTTTGCAAAGAATTTGGTGAAATGTTGTCTACGGAATTTGAGATGTTCATGATAGGAGAATTGATCTATTTTCTTGGACTACAAATCAAGCAGCTAAAAAATGGGACATTTATAACCCAAACAAAGTATGCAAGGGACTTACTCAAAAAGTTTAGCATGGAAGATGCAAAACCTATCAAGACTCCCATGGTGACAAACGGGCATCTAGATCTCAATGAAGGAGGTAAATCAGTAGATTTATAGCTTTATAGATCTATGATTGGTAGTTTACTTTATCTTACCGCATCTAGTCCCGTTATCATGTTTAGTGTTTGCATGTGTGCAAGGTTTCAAGTCTATCCAAAAGAGTGCCATTTGATGGCGTAAAGAGAATTCTCGATATTTAAAGTATTCCTCTAGTTTAGGCTTATGGTTCCCCAAAGGTGCTAAATTTAATTTAATTAGATATTTGGATTCCGATTATGCAGATTGCAAAGTGGATAGAAAAAGCACCTAGGGTAGTTGTCAACGTCTAGGAAGGTCCTTATTGTCATGGTCTTCCAAGAAACAAAATGTAGCACCCGTATTTTTCTTTGGGGGCTTTGGGCCGGTTTAGAGAAAAAAAGGCCTCTTAGCCTAACCTAACCCTAATCTAATCTTTATAAAGCTTGGGGCCATATTTTTCCTCCCAAAGCCAGCCGCCACTCTCATTTGTTTTGCCTAGGTTCTCTCTCTCTCCCGTTTACTCTCTACCTCTCTCCTTTAACTCTCTCTCTTCAATCTCTCTCTCGTGGTGGAGGCGAGCTGGGGTCGGCGACAAGCACCGAGGCGGCGTGCACGACAGCGTACCAGCGGTGGCAGCCGTGGGTGAGCGCGAGCGGCAAGGCGCGGGGTGGCCATGGGCGGTGCACAGGCGACCTCGGTCGGGTAGCGCACGGCCGGCGCGGCATGGGGCGGCGCGCGGTCGGTTCGGTGTAGACCGGCGGCGTGAAGTGCAAGCGCGGGCGTGAGAGAGCTTCGGCGTGCGGCCGGCGCGGGTGTGCGAACGCAGGCTTGCGTGGCACTGCGCGGCGGCGTGGCAGCCAGCGACACAAGAACGCGGCGGCCGCCGCAGCGGCGGTGGCAGCGGCCGCCGCGGCGGCGATAGCTTGCACGACAGCCGGTAGTGCGTTGGCGGCTTGGCAGCGGCCACATGGCAAGGCGGTGGCGGCCAACTTAGCGGCAGTGGCAAATTTCCAATGAACACGTTCTCTCATAGCGCTCGAATGAGTTTTTGATTAATCTCTCATTTCAGGTCCTTCGTACAGCGGTCTCGCCGAGCGTGCTCAAGGCAAGTACCTCACGGTCGTAACCACTTTCCGTTTCGCATACCACATGTTTCCAGATTACTTGTCATCTTTACCATTGCCTAGCAATTATCATACCATTAATATTTACCTGGTCATCACCATATCACTAATAATCACCTAATTATTATCATATTATTATTGCTTACCTGGTTTAGGATTTCTACTATGGTATTTATATCATGATGTTCTAGGTAACTTGTTTCACATGCTTTTAGACTTATGAGAATGCCCAGTTAATTATGCTCTAGAACATATGCTTTTAATTAAGTGATTTAGGATTAATGATTAAACTACTAATTGGGGGTAACATATGAACATGTTTGATTAGGTTTACTACTATTAGCACTCACTTTATATTAGGGCTGCATTGGTTTAGTTCCTGATACCATGATCTATTAATTGTATGATGTTGTGTGCAATGAAGGAGTTATATATACATGATGCCTATTAATCTGATTAATAATCCCTTATCACCTAATAAAACTAGTTGGTTGTCAACCCTTGTGTGAGCTTTAATATAATATCTCTTTTAGAATAATCCCTAAATCTTTAGCACCTTATTACCATTCCTTACCACTCTCTCATTGGGAATTGCCTGTCTGTTCCAGCCTTAGCACATTTCTCTGCTTATCATCGTCTTACCTTTGCCACCTTTTAGTTGCCTTAAATTCATATTGTTATAACTTACCTCCAATGTAACAATTACCTTACCATCATGATATCTTTTTTCATCACTCTATCAAGTATTATACTTGTCACTCTAGCCTTAGCAAACTCTTTCAACTTCTTATAATCTTATCTGAGCCTTTCCTTTGTACCATAATCACTTAACAATTTGATTTACTAATAATAATATAGTCACACGGCACAGGGTTATTCACATATAGGGAGATTACCACCCACAGTAATGTACTGGGGCGTACACTCTTGTTACTAAGGATATTACACCGTCGCGATTATATAGTCGAGGACGACGACATGCGACTATTCTCGTATAGCGGGTATGTGGGAAATGTCGCGATCTTTGGTGCCCTGAATTGCTATATCATAGTTACCGATACCATAATTGCCATAACTTACTATATCACAATTGTTGTTTCCATAACTTACTAAATATCGATTATCTCTTTTTCAAACGCAATTATCTCATATGCCACGTTACCATCATTCTTCAGTTTTACTCGCTATATCAGTGCCTATGATAATCCAGTACCTTGCCTTGCATAACTATTGCTTGCCTGTGGGTGTTATTTATACGTCATATATCATTGATATACCGTTATGATAAGTACTCATTGCTCAGTATCTTAGGTTAGTCGAGATCGAGGTTCTGCCTAGTCGTACCAAACGATAAGTGTTAATACTCTGAGATTATGTTTGTCATTTCATGCTTAACATCTCATCTTATCATTAATATCATGCTTCACATTTAATGCTTATCATTAATATCATGCTTAACATCTCATGCTTATCATTAATATTATGCTTAACATTTTATGTTATCATTGATATCATGCTTAACATCTCATGCTTATCATTAATAGCGTGCTTAACATTTTATGCTTATCATTAATATCATGCTTAATATTCTATGCTTATCAACGTAATCATGTTTATCATTTCATGCTTAACATTATATTCATGTTTATCATCTTATGCTAATCATTTTATTCATGTGATCATTTTATGCCTATTATTTATTTGTGCATATCTGTTAGTTTATGTTATTATTAGTCTTGTACCTTGCTGTTCGTAAACCAAATTAGAATTGTATGTAAATACCTGTTAATTAGACTAATGACTACTCAACATTTAATAAAAATGAACCATGTGACAACCCTGTGTGTTTGGGCTTATTAGGGGTCCCTTATCAAATTAATCCTGAGCCATGTTTCTTTATCACTTATCTCTCGTCTTGTTTCGGGAATCGCCTTATCAAGTATCTAGCAACCTTCTCACTTATATTGCTCTTATTCAGTTACCATTGCCATCATATTATCCTAAACACTGAATCACTAAAATTACTTGATTTTACGTCACGGGGTTATCCACATATAGGGAGATTGCTACCCACACAGTAACATATGGGGGCGTACATTCTCGTTACAAGGATATTACACCCGTCGCGGTATCTGATCGAGGGCGATGGTGTGCTGGCTATTCTCGTATACGGGTATGTGGGAGTAACCGCGATGCCATTATCACAAGTTACTAAATAATAATTATGTCTTTCACTCTCTATATCTTTGTTGTTGTTAATCCGTCTGTGACTTTGATTTGTAGCTATTGCTTGCTTACTTGGTTGCATCGCTTGTCCTTTAATTTATCGTGTTGTGACCGTTGTTGGGTACTTGTCGAGATTTCTAAATCTCACTCTTACTCTTTTCAGTCTCAGGTAGAAGGCTAGTGAAGTGATAGCATCATGCATGGGTAGGAGCACTCAAGTTTGCGACAGTGGCTTGCCGCTATTTTGTTACTTCATTTGTTCTTCTTTTAGTTAGAAGTGAATCGGTCCCATGTTTCAAATAATTATTTTAACTTTTGCTGGTTTCTTAATAAAGTACCTTTTAAGATTTAAATTTTTGTACAATTTCTATTGCAGCTTTTATTTTTATTCTTTATCTTGGCGATGACGTTCCATAGTAGCACCTCACACTGATATCCGAGGTGTTACACAAAATTCCGTAGCACTTTCAACAGCCGAAGCCAAATATGGATGAGGAAAATTTTGATGGATTATGGAATTAAATTTGATAAAACACCTTTTTTGTGTGACAATGAAAGTGCGGTGAAAATAGCCAATAAACCCGTCCAACACTCAAGAACCAAGCACATAGATATTCGACACAATTTCTTGAGAGATCATGAAAGCAAAGGGGATATTGAGATTAGCCACATTAGAACTGAAGATCAATTAGCGGATATTTTCACCAAACCTTTAGATGAAAGCTGGTTCTGTAAATTGAGGAATGAATTAAATGTTTTAGACTACTCAAATATAGCTTGAACACTTGTCGCATGTTTTTGTGTGTTGTTGGTGTCATTTGAGTATTTTTTGAGATGAATTTTCTAAAATTTTTACTAAAATCTCTTATGTTTATAAAAACTATTTTCTTAGACCTCAAGTAGGTTTCTTAATGCATAATGATCCTTAATGATTTTTTATTTGAATGCAAAACTAGGGATCATTTGCATAAAATTTCAAATCAATATCAAAATTAGAATGTTCCAGAAAAATCAGAACTACCGCTGTACAATCTACGGTACTACCACAGTGCGGTACTACCGGTGACAAAACAGTGGTACTACTGGGGTGCGAAACTACCAACGTGTTAACTGCGAAACTACCAATTTTTCATGGAATGGGCAGTTACTTCTGGGATTCTCTCCCTATTTCCTCCCAAACTCTCCCTCTCCCTCCTCACATTCAATTGCAACTGTACGCCTCTGTCCCTCTCTCTCTTTCACACCATCAAGAACACCTTTCAAATCCTCCACCCCGATCTCCAAATCCGGTGGAGTTTTCTTCGATCGTGGGTGGTTTTCTGCCTCACTAGGGTTCAACTCCTTCGATCCTTGAGGTATTTTGGATCAAACATTGCTCTATAACTCTTTTCTGTGAACTCTATGTGCAATTAGGTTAGTTTTGAAATGTGGACAATGTGATGCTATGTTCTCGGGCAAATGGCTATTTTTGGTGATGAATGATGATATGTCATCTTTCTATTGGATTCAATGCAAGAAAAACATCATTCAAAATCATGCATGAACTGCCCTAGAATATTTGGGAAATCGGAACTACCACTCGATGAACATGGTACTACAGTAGGCGGTACTACGGAGTTTGTACACGGTACTACCGAAAAGCGGTACTATCGAATTTGTACAGTGCGCCACGATGCAGTACTACGCAGTTTGAGCGTTGATACTTCGATTTTTCTAAAAAAATCAACATCTTGTTTTCATTCAATTCCAACCAAATTTTCAGACTTCATATCATATCCTTGACTTCCTCATTCACTTATTTGAAGATGGCACTGAAGACAAGGAACGCAACCAAGAAATTTTATGCTAGGGTGAGTGGTTCAGGCCAAGGATCATCTCAACAAGGATCTCATGTCCCTGAGTCCCCAACGGTTGAGACAACTCAGGGAGAATTTGCTCAACGGAGTCATGAGGACAGTGGATGAGGGTCAGCAAGTGATTCCAAGACCGAGACAAAGAGGCGAAGTAGTGCCTTGGGGAGTCCGGTCCATGAGGCGTCTGATGAAGAGATGCCAGAGATGCCACGTGCTGACAACGAAAGAGTGGACATCAAAAATATGTCCAGTGATGACTACGCCATCCTTAGGCACAGTAGTCAATATGTGCTCCCAGAGCTGTCTTGATCCGAGGTTACACAGAGTTTGAGAACAAGTATAAGAGGAAGTTTATGGTCCCAACAAGCAATTTACGGATCATAAGTATATAGATTAGGATCACTTAGACGGAATGAACAAGTTTGAGGGCACCTTTCTGTAATGCCTTGAACATCGTTACGGCGTCCCTGGGAATATTTAGCGGAATCGCAGAGTTTTTCGATTTTTCGGTGAATCGCGGGAGGTGGGAATAAAATTATGAGATTGTCCAAAATTAAAAAACTGAATTAAATATTTAAAATAAGGGATTTTGGGCTATCCAGAGAGGTGGGCCAGCCACTTTGGGCCGACCATCCCAAAGGGGGACCGCACCCCCAAGCGTAGTCCTCCCCATAAAACCCCTTTTGGCCGCCACCCCTACCCCTTTCCCCCTCTTGGCCACCACCCCTCCCCTCCCATGCGCCTCCCCCATCTCCCCATGTTGCTACCCTGCCAATTGCTGCAAAGGAGGATCCAAGGAGAAGGGAGAAGAGAAGGAAGAGATGGAAGGGAGAAAAAGGAAGAGGAGAAGAGAAGATGGGTGATCTAAAGCGATCACCTAAGTAACTTTTCTCCATCCCAATTCTCTCTGTTTTAGGTGTAATTAGGGTTCTTGGCACAGGATTAGTAGGGAATTAGCAAAATAATTAACCGATTAGGGTTTTCTTCTATTTACACGTAGGCTGATTCGCGCAGTGCGGCTGGTAGTATAGATTAGAGTATCAAAACGATTTTTCCTGCAGGTCTCGCCAAAAGGAAAGTTGTAGAGGATGATGAGACCTATCTTCTGTAATTGTTATAGAATATGTGGCCACGGGGTTTGGGCGCAGCAGAGTCAGGAATATTGCTGTTTGGCAGAGATGTAGTCTGAGATAGATTGCTTTTTGGGTGTAGATTCAGAGTAGAAGATGATTTTTATGATTTTTCTCTCAATAACAAAAGTTGTAGAAAATCTTGTGATCTAGTTGCTATAAAAACATCATGAATTTTAGAGCTTTGTACAGAGGGTGTGGTTCGTTAGAAGATGATTGGCAAGATTGCCGAAATAGAGTATGTCATCTGTTTTGCGCGTTATATTACACCATGTTAGCAACAAAATAAAAATAAGTGGTCTACTTGAAGATTGATTATATTTCATTGTAGTTTCCAGAAATATCTCATTTGTTGTAATCGGCTTAATATATTTAAAGATACGAAAATATTAAGCGATCTTTGCCATGATGGGCTAGGTGAAGGATTGTGGCGAAGAGGTTATTATCGGGTTTGGGGTATAGCGGCGTTGTTATTTTCTTAAGTCGCAATTAGCTTGCTGTAGTCGTGTGCTGAGAGGTAATTGTGGATAGGTGGCTTCGCTCCTAACCGTGCATGATCGCTTCACTTTAACGGTAGAGGCAAGTAAATATAGCGGATGTGCTACCGTTTAACTCATTAATCATACTACCTTCACATTAAATATTTCTCTTATTCTGAGATGCTTGCCATTGCTATATGATTTCTTAATGTGATCTTTGTGATAGCAATTTAAGAATTATTTGTTTATACCTTGATGGATTACTTATGGTTAGTGGTGGTGTTCTTGATGAAACATGTGTGGATGATGAGGTAGAACACTTAATGAATATTTTGCTGATCTTTGCAGTTATATTATTGTGAATCATGTGAATCATATAATTCAGATCATGACATATCAATTTGCATTGTGGATGTCGCCGCACATCGCCGCGATCGTACCGGTACAACATCGTACATTGCTGTAGTACGATGCACACTCTTACCTTATTGGGTAAGGGTGCAGTGGATCATACGTATTCATATGTATTTTCATTGTGGATGGATCATTTGGATACTTATGCAATGTGTAGTGGATGAATTATTTGGAAACAAATGTAACTTCTTAACTGTTTTTGCGGAATTGGCTCATGAGAGTCCCTTGTGGTATGAGGGATGTGGCTGTGGTCGTGGAGTGGGGTTCACCCACCTTATGGTATGGTAGGGGATGTGACTATGGTAAGAGGAATATCTCTTATGGTAATTGTTGTTAGCGGTTGTGGTTGTGCGAAAGAATAAGATTAGTGAGGAAAATAAGTTAATGCTTTACTATTGTTGATAGTAGTGGTGGTTGTGATTAAGAAGTAAGTATTCGAGTCCTAATTGCTAATATTTTGTTGTTGTTGGTAGTAAGTGTGGTGAAGTCTATAAATTGTGGTCATTGTGAAAAATAAATGTTGATGCTTAAACAATTGTAGTTTAATTAGCTTGTTAAATAATTTACTTGCTAAGATTTTTATCTCACTCTTGTTTTTACCCCCTTCTAGGTGATTCTCGAGCATGCATGGGAAGGGTAGAGCAGCACAACACTTTCATACATCTTATCATGATTCATGTTGTAATAAATAAGTGGAGTCTTTAGTTATTCATCTTTTTCACTTATTGTTGACCTTTTTTTTATTAATGATGCTAGGCTGTGGTTCGCTTAAATTGGTTAAATATTATTAGTAGTTGTTCTTTAATTAATAATTACCTTTAACTTTTGTTTCATTATGCTTCCGTTTAGCTTATCATGTTTTAGAAATTGTTGCCAGTTTATTTTATCTTGTAAATTGGCTAGTGGTGGAGTGGTTTAGTGGCATCCTAGGGTAATATGGGTTCTGGGGTGTTACACTTTCACCTATTTCAGAGAGCGGGAATTCATCATGTCGTGTCCCTCAAATCAAATTACAATGAGGAGGTAATCAGACAGTTCTATGCCACCCTCTATATCTCTCCTCATTTTGAGCACATATCCTGGATGACGGGGCATCAATACATTGACTCAACCAAGTAAGAATTTGAGGATGGTCTGAACACTTACTCCAGTGCATACGAGAAGGTCTTTGACAGACAAGCTCTTCCTATTGCCCAATGCACTGAGTACTATGATCAGTTTGTGAGGTATGTGGCAGGCAAGCTTCATGGACTCCTTCCAATTCCGAGCTTGGTGAACCGGAATATCAATCACACTATTCTCCCCAAAAGCAGCAACTTTGATGCCATACGTGGACATGCTTGGAATGTGATTGACTACAATATGACTTAAACAAAATTTGATGTAGTCGATCTCATTATTAGAGAGATGGAAGCAACGAAGAATGATAAGGTAAGAAAGATTAACTATGCTCCCTACACATGGCCCTCATCATTAAAAAGACTGGACCTTTCCGAGGAGGACTGGGTGGAGTTCATAAGCCCTACAAGCCAAGAGAGGGACCCCCAATTTCTTTGCCTCCGCGCCTTAGAGTGCAATCAGGAGGGTCTTCTTCTAGGCAGTAGGATGAGGATGAGGTGACCCATTCTCAAGTTTATTCGGCCGTCCTGTGTCTTGAGGGTAACATGAATACCCTCACGGATAATGTTTCTTCCCTAACGGCTGTTGTCTCCTCTCTTGAACACCGTATGACCACTCTTGAGCATGCGGTCGCTCCAGTCCAGTATGGTCGTCGTCGTTGCCGTTCCGCTTCTCCTCAAGGACCATAGGAGTAGCCCTTTTTGGTACTTTGATGCCAAAGGGGGAGAAGTAAGGGGAAGTGGAGAGGGGGGAGAAGAAAAAATGTTGATCAATATTTGCTTTTGCTCCAATTCTTAATTGTTATTATGTAATGAAGTATGGTGTAATGAACCATGTAATGTTTATCGTTTAAATTTATGTGTTATGTAATGAACTAAGTGTTGTAATGTTTTTTTATGTCTTATTCAATGACAATCTTTCTATGCTTATTAATGTCATACTGAACCTCAAGACCAATTATCTTGTCCAAATTATGTACTCTGTTGAAGTTCATTATTTACAATCTCCGCAAAAATGTTATTGTTCATATGTGCTAACTCTATCTCTATGCACATATTAAGGGGGAGCCTTCCCAAATTTGACTTTGAAAGAAAATTTTAAAATCTCAATTACTTTTTCAAAAGTCAACACAGAATATGCAACTTGTCCTCATACAAGTGGTATATTCAAAATCATTCTTTATCTCACTTAAAATATGAGTGTTGTCATCAATTACTAAAAAGAGGGAGATTGAAAGCATCTAGACCCCTAAAAATTGATTTTGGTAATTAAAGACGATTTATGAATATTGGACTAATATTGGACTAAGTGCGCAAAGGACAAAAGCAAGTTGCACGCGAAATAGACATCAAGATGGATAAAAAACAAGGCACATGAAATATAGGATCCCTTTTCGTATTTTACCGGTCTTAAGAGAAAGGTTGGAAGACCGGATTATAGGATAGTCATTGTACTATTAAGAGGGATCATAGAAAGTAGCTTGATAGCATATTCATGTGCCATATTGATCAATCTAGGATCATGCATGCACATAAAATTACGTTCGAAAAATAATTGTGCTCTCTCAAAAAATTGGAAATCCGGCGTGTAAAAGCGGTACTACTAAATCTTGATAGTACCGCCATGTAAATTGTGGAACTACAGGCACCCGGTAGTACCGGATTTTCAGCGGTACATTTTTTTAGAGAGCAATCTTGCTTGGGACTTGGGCTTTGAAAATCGGTAGTGCCAGAAATTAACACGCGGAACTATTCGGTGATGCGTTTTCGAGCACCTCTTGAAAAACTTAAAGCGCCGAATCAAAGTACGGATTATACATAGTGGAACAACGCGGTGTGGTAGTACCGCACCGACATGAGGAACTACGCGATGCGGTAATACCGCACCTGTAGCGGTAGTACCACATTATTTTTCAAGCGGCTAGTCGATGCTCGACATAGCCATTACTATGTGCTATAGTGAACTGTGGTAGTACCACACTTTGAACGACGCTAGTTCCAATTTCCTTGATTTTTCAGAAAATTTTTTTGCAACAGCTAGTTTTGGTTGGTGAGGGTATAAATACCCCCCACCAACTCAAGGATATGCTGCTGAACCTGCATTGAACATCTTTGAGCCTTGAGCATTCATTTCACACCTCTTTTCATTGAGTGCATTCATTTGAGGTGTTGTGAGCCATTTCAATTGTATACATTCTTTAGATTGATTGTTGGCACTTGAGAGCCATCAAGCGAAGCGTGATCTTTTACTCTTGGTGCTTGCCAACACCTAGACGGTCGGGAGGTTGATGACAAGGTGATCTCTTCAAGAAGCTTGTGAAGAGGCCCGAGCAAGATTGTGAGTAACTTGGTGCTCGCCATCTCCGAAGAGAAGCAAGAGCAACCAATAGTGATCGAGGAGTTGAGCCTTAATTCGTGGAGCCGGTCCAAGAGCGCTTGGACTTTTCTCAACGTGGATTAGTGAAGACCGGTATGTCTTCAATACCATGGGAAAACATTGTGTGTCTACTTGTGGTTATTCCTTTGCTTTCCGTTAATATTTACTTTTATAGATTTGCAAATTGGCATCTTTGTTATATATTCTTGTGCTTGTAGTTTAATTGTTTTCATTATTGCTTTTGGTGCCTTAGGACTACTAGAATTGAATATGTTAAGTTCAACTAGTATAATTGCCTAGTGATCAATTGTTATAATTTATTTTAAAAGACAAGAATTTTAGAACCTCCTATTCACCTCCCTCTAGTTGATTATCCTTGATCCTATAGGGACCCACTTATTTTTAAATTCTTTTACGATTTATTTTTCTATCACATATGCTATAGAGAATGACAGGTGGGGCCTAGTTTTTAAATTATTGGTGCCCCACATGTAATAGAGCATAGACTTTTAATTACCGTTAAAGGCCCATTGGTCAATGAATGGATAATGACGGTCATTAGTTCTAAACTAATCACATGGTTAACCAAAGTATTTTGCTATAGTTGTTGTCCTCCCGCCGAAGAGAGGTGAGCTCATCACTGGTGAATGAGAGGACGACGGTTGTTGGAGAAGCTAAACATGGGATTCTTGCCCTGATGCACTCCCCTAGGCCAAGTATCATGACCTAATGTTGTTGGTGTGGCGGTCGGCAATGATCCCGAGCGACGATGATAGCTTGAGCAAGGCACAACGGTGGTGGGCTTCATCCTAGACCAATTCAGTGCTACTGAAGCAACTAAGGGCTACCAGAAGGCTACCTACATGGTCAACAAAGCTCGACGATGATGGTAGGAACCTTGTGATGTGGACCTATGACGGCATGAGGTGGAGCACGACACCAGCTAGCCACGACATCGATGACCTAAATTGTGGTGGGGTGAGTAAAGGGGTGCTAGTGGTGCTCGGTAGCAAGAGAATTGTACCAATGTTCACGAGCGGCTAGGGCATTAATGGCCCGAGTTGGGGAAGGAAGGTGGCTCGGTGAGCTTGGCCGATCGAGTTCCTTGGAGGAGGAAGTGTGAGGTGTGGCGATCTGCTTGAGGGCTTGGCGGGGCTCTTATAGTGGCTGGGGTAACCTAGCAACGTGGGTGGCCATGCGGTGGCATACCGCACTAGTCTAGGATCACGCTAGTGCACACAATATAAACATAGATAAAATATCGATCATATACATGATTAATAAAGAAAAAGATTCAAATATTATTAATTATCAGAGTATGACCTTAGGGCCAAACTTACAAATAATAGCCTGAAGGACTTAAGAAACTAGCAGCAAAAAATAAAATTAAGCGTAATAGCTATCCGACATGTCCACAGTCAATCAACTGGGAAGCAAAGTCCTAATCCGCTAAGTCGTCGAAGTATCCTTCTTCTGGTACCTCTTGCTGATATGGTTCCTCTTCTTCAACTGAGCAACAGTGGACATAAAGCCGTGAGTACATTGGTACTCAGGAAATCATTTGTAATAAATATGCAATATAATATGCAAGGCTTACCAATTGATGGTAGAAATGTTACTTTGCGGAAAGCAATAACTTAAAGTAAATACAATAAATAGATTGAAAGCGAACTTTAAAGAAAACAATAATAAATAACTAATTCAAAGGAACTGAATAAACCACTTGTGAACTAACCATTCACAAGTTGTTCGATGAGTGAACTAACCATTCACTTTCCAAATTTAACCAAATTAAGTCTTTACGAATTATCTATCTTTCATGTGAAATCACCGAGCATTATCCATAACTAGGGACACAGCTATTCAAATAGTTTAACACTCTGTAGAGGCTGCACAACTTTACCCACATGATGTGATCATCCTCACGTTAAAAAAAATCACAACAAAGCCTTTACAATGTTCAACCTTAACACAATTTCGCCCACTAGGGTTTCGCATCACACCTCTCCTTGCGCCTCATGAATATCAGCATCCATATTCATCACAATGGCGAAATCAATATTGAAATATCACAAATTAATCAGTCAGGTGTATCCTATACTATGCATGTGGTTGCACGATAAGGCTTAGAAAGTTAAGTCCTTAAATTTTATCCAAGCAAGACATGCACATCCTCAAGTGAATCACACTTCCTCTTTTACTACGATCACTCGCTTTGAGTGGAAACTAGTTTTGTATAACCAACACTAATGCACACCAATATCATGGCACCTAAATTTTATAACTAGCTACAACCACGATTCAATATATCATTAAGTCAAATTATTTAATTGCTCACATGTGATGATAAACCTAACGAGACTATAAGCATGGCTAAACAAATAGACGTACAACCCATGTAACAACTAGTATTGCATCACTAGATAATTTTCCATCCTACGATCACAATGGTAACATAGTATTCAAAATTATCAAAAGAGGGATTGATCAATTAGGACAATAACTACCTGTACAAGGGTTTATAATATAATAGCAATGCATGATAATTTTTTAAAAAACTAATAAATAAATAGATTGAAAAGTAGGTTCAATATGATTAAAGGACATGACTTACCTTGGTCTTGCTTAGTTAATTGCTCTGGATCTTCAAATCTTGCTTCAGCTCCATTGAAGACGCGATCTAAGGAGAAAGAAAGCAAAATAAAGTACAAAATAAATTCAAATGAACTAAAAAACTTCAAAACTAGAACTAAAATATAGAGCTCAATTTTAGGTGAATTTAGAAAAAGAACTGGGTCAAACGGAGCTAGGATGGAGGAGAACGGGCTATTGAAAAATTTAATATAAAGAAAATACTGAAAAATTAAAAAAGTTTACTGTGCTGTGGACTCGGTGTACGAAATAGGGAATCTATTGTCGACCTGGCTCATGGAACATTGAATGGTGTGTGGCTGAGGTGACATGGCGACTAGGGTGACATCTCTGCTGCGTGGCGACACGTGGTTGTGATGGCGGAGTAGGGCGGCGTGGCACCACGTGGTAAGACACGTGGTGACACGTGGACATTAGGGCTGAAGTGGCAGGCTTGCGTGGCAGCTAACTCGACACAATCGGTTCACGGGCTCACGGAACAATAACTACTAACTTGTGGGTCCCACATGGCATAGACTCGACTCATGGTGAACTAGGTCTATGAAGATTGTGTAAGGTCACGGCAGCATGAGGGCTAGTGGAGTCATAGCTGACATTAGCGTGGCGACCGGGGTGGTCCTTTGGTGTCGAAGCATCACGGTGGGCGGCGGGCGTGGTGCGGACATGCAAATTAAGGGCGACTTGGTTCGGTCAATGAGATAGGCAATGGTATGGGATGGTGTGAAGCTCACTACGGTGGTGGGCGATGATCATGCGAGTTGGTTGCGATGGTGTCATTGCATGGGCGAGAGGTCAATAGCAACGATCGCGACGAAAATGGTGACTCGGTGCCACGAGCTCAGCGGTGAGAGCACGGATGCGAGGCGGCAGTGCGGCGGTGGTAGGACAAGAGAACCGAGGGGCGACACATCCCTTTTATGCATGGATGCTGAGATGTTCGGCTCGAAGACGGCGGTAGAGTCCGGCTCAGGCATGAACTCCGAGGATCCCGGTCGGAGACGGAGAGTAGTGGTGGGAAAAATGAACAGTACATGACACACTTAATGCACAACACGTGGCTCCCTAGTGGGATTGGATGATCAACACTAGACCGCACATATGAACAGTAGCCCAGCCCTCGGATGGCTGACACTTGTCCAAGGCGAGATCCGCGGTTGAAACAGCCATGGCCTAGATGGCACACGTGGTTGGGTTTAGATCAATCGGCTGAGGATGAAAGGGCTAGAATGAATAGTAAGGGGCTCGACCCATTACTATTTTAGGATTTTGGGAATTTTTCTATTTCTGAAATTGAAATTAACCTTTTGAGTTCTAGAAAATAGAAAATAAATTTAGAAAAATCCAAGAAAATTCCAAAAAATTCATTGAGGCACAAGGAACCTAAACAAAATACTTACAACAAATGTTAGTATTTCATTTAGTCATATTAAATTATTTTAATTAATAAAAATTTAATTTAAGCTTGTATTAAATCCAGAAAAATCCAAATGGTGAATTTTATTTTAAAAGCTTCAAATAAACTCTGAAAAATAGAATGTTATAGTGGCGTCATCATGCGATGTGGAACTGGGGCATCAAGTGACAGCGAATGGTGCATAGCATGACGTGGAGCCATGGCGCTCAGGATACGAAAGTGTCTAGCGCAGGAGTAGGGCATGCGTGATGTGCATGATGGCATGATATATGGCATGGCATGGGCTGCTGCGGGACAAGGGAGAAAGAAGGGTTAGGGAAATGATGGCCACGAATCGTGCCTAGTTGGCGATGGAGCACAGATGGGGGCATGGGCGCGATACGCGGCATAGCGTGACATGGCACATGACACAACACGATTGTGCATGCATGGCATAGGATAGAACATGTGTGAAAGCTCGTGCGTGGCGCACGGCAGGCTAATCCAAGCTAGGCCAAAGGCCTAACAAGCCCAACTATTCCTTTTCCCTTTTTTTTTGATTTTTTTGCAAAATTTTGTTTTGAATTTTCAATTTAAATCACCAATTCAAAGCAAGGCCAAATTGCATTTGAATTTGAACCTGATTTGGATTTGCCTCAAACTCAATATCCTAAAATACCCTTTGGGTTTCTCGATGGCAATGGGGCAACAATTTCTCAACCCATGGCGAATACAAGGGTTTGTAATAACTACCGAATACAAGGGTTTGTAATAAAATAGCGATGCACGATAATTTAAATCAAAATAAATAAATAATAGATTGAAAACTAGGTTTAACATGATCAAAGGACATGACTTGCCTTGGTTATGCTCGTGAGGTACTAAGTGTCTTACAGCGTTGCTCTGCTCCTTGAAGATGGGATCTAACGAGGAGAAGCGATCGATCAACAAAAATAAAATTAAATAAAATTCAAATGAACTCCAAAAACCTTTAAACTAGAACCAAAAGATAGAGCTCGATTTTAGATGAATTTAGAAAAAGGAACGGGGTCAAATGGAGCTAGGATGGAGAAGAACGGGATCTCGAAAAATTAAATATAAAGAAAATGCTAGAAATTCGAAAAAACTATTGTGCTGTGGACTTGGCTTATGGAACAGTGCATGCGGGGTGCTGACGTGGTTGCATGGCTGGCTAACACGGTGTGCTGACATGGCAGCTGACGTGGCATGGGGGTCGGATTTTGCTGATGTGGCATTGACACGTGGCGCTGATGTGGCATCTGGGGTCAATTTAGGGCTGATGTGGCACTAACACATGGCGCTACGCACGAAGCGTGGTGGGCACGTGGCGCGGATGCGAGCACAGCGATGATTTGGTGGCAGCAGCGCGAGCACGGGAGGTGAAGGCGGCGGCGGCGCTTGCTCTAACGCCTGCACAGGATGTTTGGCTAGGGCGCGGCGCGCGACAAAGTCGGCTTGAGAGGCGAGCACACTCGCGACACGTGGGCGGCCGGATGCGTAGCGGGGATCGGCGCAGCGAGATGCGCGGCGGGAGCGGGGGCATGGCGAAGGAGATGGGCAGGTGGATTCGGCCCAAAAGGCTTTAGGGTTTTCCCAGAGTTCTTATTTTCGAGAAATTCAAATAAAGCCAAGAGCTCTAAAAATAGCAAATAGATCCCAAAAGTCACCAAAAATACTACAAAATTCCTTAAGACCGAGGAACTCAAATAAAATATTTTCAGCTTATGTTAAAATTTATTTTAATCATATTAAATCATTTTAATTTCTAAAATTCAATTTAAGCTTGATTAAATTCCAGAAAAATTCTAAAAATTCATTTTTAAAAACAGGGCTTTTAATTTTTCTAAAAATTGGGATTTCTGATTATCATGTCGCGATTTGACACCACAACCATCCTCGTCAAGAGCTTGCTCGATGCCGCCACTCCGTCGGCTATAGTACATTGGCCTGCCTGCCTGCATCACCATTACTCCTTCTATCGTGAAATGATGCACGCTTCTTGGCGCGGCGCTGAAATGATGCCCATACTTCTTGGCGTGAGCAGCGTCGCCATTTAGTTTGACAACCATTGCCATACCTGCGATGCATTACCATCATGACGCGAGCTTGAATCACCAAGCCCTATAGCCATGCCGACGTTGCGTCCACCGTAGTGACGCCAACCACCACCTTCACGTGGTCGACCCTTTCCGGCGGCTATAAAGCCTTGCGAGCCTCCACCCTCATTGCACCACCACTCTCTTCCTCCCATAGTGAAGACTTGCGGTGTCACCGCCCGTAGAGCATCGGTGACACTCTCTTCTTGAGCGAGGGGAGCACTCTAAGAGGAAGGCAACACCATCCCCATCTTGGCCGGACACATCGATGCACACCTCACCCGTGCCTGTGAGCCTCCTCGCCGCCGTCGCCATCGCGCGCGACCACTCTCGGCATCCACGAGCTTGTCCAAGCATTTAGGTGAAGTCGAGCCGCCTGTTGATGCTCCTTGTCCATGAATTGTTCTAGGACACCATAGATAAATTTCCCCTACCTTCCACTGTTACGCCACCGCCATTAGTCACCGCCACCACCACCACCATGAAACTATTCGTGGACTACGCCCGATTGTGTGCTCGGGCATGAACATTCCATTTTGAAAAGCTCGTGTCTAGCCTCCACCTCTATCGCTAGTGGTGAGCCCTTTTGTTCTTGCGAGGAGAGGCGGGAGCTCTGGTTTGAAAAAGGCAATCGTTCGAACCAGTTCGAACAAGTGATCGGATAGTCAGAACAACTCATCGGTTGATCGAGCGGTGCACATTTTCTAGCCGTTCGAACAATCCAAACTTTCTTGGGTGAATCCGAAGCGGTTCACCGCTCATCGGACATCTCAAACACCTTGGTTGTTCGGACGATGCGAACCTTCTCGATGATCAGAGGTTCATTGCTGATCGGATGGCTTGCGCCCTAGCCATTTGGATAGTCTGAACCTTCCCACACAATCGAGCGGTTCATCGTTGATCGAATGGCTCGCCGTCTCGGCGTTCGAGCAGATTCGAACCTTCGCTCAATCGATACGATTCATTGCAGATCGGACGGCATGCACACTCCTTGATCAATTAGTCCGAGCTTAACCACCATAGGCCCCACCTATCGGTGAGAGGTATATCATCGATTTATAATTTTTAGATTAACTCAAATAGAGAACTTTAAATAGGCATAACTTATTCATCTTAACTCTAAATTTGATGAAACAAATTTCTAAATTCATCTAAATTCAAGATCTATCCATCCAGACCAAAATTAAGACTTTTGGAGCTCATTTAAATTAATTAAAAATATTTGAGTTGGGGTGTCCACTCTAATTAAGGATTTTTCTAAAAAATTGTTGGATAAGATTACAGAGGATATTGATGACACCATCAAATATTAATTTAAAAATCTACATATCCACTAAGAGTCCTATAAAAATATAGTTTTCATACAAATGATATTGAAATGCAATGGTATATGTGCATAAAGCTAGGCCCCCCATAAATAGTTCTTAATGAAAAATAAGCTCTGTCAAGTGAGAACTATAGTATACATAAAATAACAATGACCTTTAACCAAAAGAGCATCTTTCAATAGAAGGATCATGTCAAAAAGATATATAACTTCGTGCGTCAATTAAAATATAATGACCCATGGGTCACAAATCTTTAAAAATAATCTAGCTAACCTAGTCCTTAAGGAACCATGTGACATTAGAACCAAAAATGTGCATTTTACCCAAAAAAATGCATGTAAACCATAGAAAGGCTCAGTAGTCACTGATCATTAGTTAATAATAATTTAACAAAAAAATTAATTATTAATTGGGTAAATGAGCAATCCCATTCTTTAGTAATTTAATCATGTGTCCAAATTCTTTGCTTATTTGGCAACTACATCTCAAAATATATTATGACTTCCTCAGAGATACGAATAAAAAAGATTGATACAGATATACTGACGATTTGTAAATCTATATGTCCATAGGTCCACCCTAACTTATGGAACTTCCTTAATAAATGTAAAAAATAATAAAAGAAGTTATCAATAAAAAGATCAAGACATGGTATTCTACAGTCGGCTATGCCTAGCCATCCTTGAACCAAGAGCGGAATATTGCCGTGATTTTCCACTCATCATGAACCTTTCCTTGACCTTCGTTTCGGAAGATTTTCCTCTGTCATTCCTCATATTCTTGAAACCTCCTTTGACTCCGAAAATAACCCACGTCTAATAAACTTTATCCCAGCTCACCCGTGTAATCATAATACAACTAAATTGAATTCATTTGGATTTATTTGGGATTTTTTGATGTTTTTATCATTTATTTGGATTGATTGTTTAGCGCATAATTAGAAATAGAGCCACTGAAGAAACAATAGATTAGGCGAGTCCAAGAACCAGATGAGGAAGAAGACCGGGAGCTA